>JBAHVR010000123.1:85000-250000 GCA_036898135.1 Oncomelania hupensis
CAGTAATATTGAATCTTGAATTTAATGCACAGACTATACCATGAAAGGAAAATTCAACTGCCTCACTGTATCACGGGAGAAAGGAGGGCCAAATAGGTGGATCGGTGACTCACGATTAGACAATCAATAATGATTATTACCTGACGTGACACAAACAACAGTCATTATATAAAGTGTATCCCGCTTGTGAGTCATGTGAGGTATGCCGGGGAAAACGCTATCCTCGTGTTACAATTCATACTGAGTGTATGATACCATCAAGGTGACGGTTGCTTAGATCTCACAGCAGTCTCCGATAGTAAGTGTTGTTTGTTTTTTTTTGTTTTTTTATATACGTCATAGAGATTTATGAGGCTACCGGAAGTTACCAAAGTAAACCGTCAGGAAATAAATTTAAAGCATAACTCGACAACCTAATATAACGATTTAGTACTCATACAGCAACATAATTACAAAAGAACACATTACCGCCATTCCAGTCGTTCGTCAAAATTATGAATATCCTTTTTAATTAACAAGAAACTAATGTAACAAATATTTTTTTAAATTAATAGTACAAATACACTGTTGTTAAGAATAAAGAAGGAGAAATAAAGAATCAAACCATACATTGAAATTATTCTGTTTGTTATTCGAACCATACTAAAAGATTACTAATTCGGATGGTTTGTTATTTGAAACATACTGAAAGATTACTGATTCAGATGGTTCTTGTTCAAACTAAACACTGTCTAAATCAATGAATGCCTGTGCTCAGTGTGAAGACTGATGTGTATGAAAGCTGGTACCAATAGATGGGGGCCACGCGGGGATACAGAGGTAGCATGGAGATCAATAAGGCAGTTTCAACCACCTTGTACAAGATGAGATCTAATGGAGATGGAGTAGAGATAGGGAAAGAGAGGAGTGATGAAGGGCAACTATAGGGTCTACAGCCAGGGGGAACGGGAGCCTCAGGCTGGGGGCACTGGAATCTCGAATAACGATTTTCTGCCAGCACCAGTATTGCAAGGCGCTCTTTTTTTCTGTACCACTCTGAACAGTTCAACACTAGAGCTATGTAGGGTGACTAGAGAAGGAAGCTTGGAGGTCAAGGCAGACACAATCCACAGGCCGCCGGCAAACATCGATTTCTCTCCCCGCTAGTCCATAAAGCACTGGCCTCACGTCACCCGGACCCATTTTCCCCCTAAATACATCACTACTTCAAGGCTGTATAACCAACTCTCAGTGTGATGCCGTGCAATGCAGTAAAAAAAAAAAAAATCGAATGTAAAGCTTCTGCCATCCACTGTCAAACGTGCCAAGACGCAACTAGCATGCGTCGGTCATGGCCAAACACATGCCTGCAACTACGCAATAAAGAGGGTGCTGTAAATCTGTGGTGCTGATGCCAGGACATGTTTGAGATCCAAACCGTTAACATACGGAACGAAGTGCTTCTGCGGACTGCCGCATACTTTGTTTATGGTTTAGTCTGCCTCAACCCCAACCCCTCCTAATGCCATTCCATCAACAAAGGCCCTTGAATGAGAAAAAGCCACTAGCATTTTCAAGAACACTCTCCAGAGTTAAATCGCACAATCCAGAGTTAAAACTAACACGCACCCATTTTTATATTCAATAAAGTTTGCCAAGCCCATCTCTTAACTGATTCCCATCTACTCCCTTCAAATACAGCATCTGATTCAAAGATATCAAATTCCTCCGTTTTTTTCAAGCTAAAAAAAAAAAAAAAACTCATTCCACATTGAGTCTCAGCATTATTAGAACAATATATTCATCTCCCAACTATCGAAAATCTAATTCCATCTAATTTATCCGATCCTAAATGCCTGGATATCCATTTCTCGCCCTCTTTATCCCATTCCAGAGAAATTCCATATTACAGCATCTTTGGCTCAAAAGCTCCGTTTCCACTTCAGTTTGACCATGACCTGTTAATTTTACAGAACTTCCCATTATCTCCATTCAAGAGGCTAGAGCCTCCGGCTAAAATGAAAAAAACAACAACCTCACGCGAATGGCTTAAAAGATAAAAAGCTTACCAGCAATTGTTCATGCGCCTTTTATCATAGAAAACGTTTCAGTCTGTGAAGGCATATCTAGCTCTGTTACCGTTGTCCATATCAGCAGTAAAAAAAAAAAAAAAGAAGTTTAAGTCCTAAAAAATAGAGTGGCATAATATATTTAAAACGTCATTAAAAGATTATTGCTATGAACATGATTCACTGTCTGCCCTCCCGCTCTCCTTTGTTCATTTTTTTTCTCTATACATGCACACTATTGGCTGTTCTGTTGACTAACCCCCATAACTGAAGAAAGTCAACTATATACCTTCACAACAAATAACAAATCATGTTTAAAACACACAGGTAAGAAGAAGAGAAGATGGAATGAAGTCTGCAATGGGGAGAATAATAACTAAGGCTGAGTCTTCCACACAAGGGTTCTTCTTTTACAAGTACGTGTTTTGGTTTTAATCTCTCCCTTCCTCCCCCCCTCTCTCTCTCTCTCTCTCTCTCTCTCTCTCTCTCTCTCTCTCTCTCTCTCTTTATCACCGCAGTGTACAAACATCTGAAAAAGTTCTATCACAACACTGCGGTCGAATCTTTATACTCTAAGATAAACAGTCTAGTCGGGCAAGAGAAGGTTCTGGGGGTGACAATCCTCTTCAAATTCCCGGTAGAAAGGGATTGTAATAATAGTGGCTGGAGTCCAATCGGTTATTCTTACTACAGAAGAACGATTTAGGTCCCTACCCCTTGTTCCATGGGATGGTTATCCCCGTCCGCCATATCGCCAATGGTGGATGTAGACGTTAAACTTTAATGTTCATTCATTCAAGAATGCTTTATTCATTGTGAATGTGAGCAGAAAAAGATTCATCACAGCGTAAGGAGATTAAAAACAAGGTACACAGAACAGAGAAGATGGCTAAAGATTATGTATCTCTAAAACAACAGACTGAGATAAACTTTACTTCATCAATATCTCGGAGTCCCAACCGACCCTTCACCCAACCCCACCCCTCCTTCCCTTAATACGTCTCTCTCTCTCTCTCTCTCTCTCTCTCTCTCTCTCTCTCTCTCTCTCTCTCTCTCTCTCAATCTCATCATCATCAAGGATGGTCTCCGTGTAGATTGCGTCACGGCGGCAACTTTTATGCTCTGTGCGATTTGATTATTTCCCGTACTGGCGGTACGGTAGTTCTTTGAACTACTCCAGGATTTGCACGAAGGCCGTTGGACAAAGTTCAAGAATCGCTTTGAGTAATGCCATTCTCTATCTCGATCCTGGCAAAATAGTAAACTGTTGACTCTAGGTTCAGCTATGCGCGCAAACATGAATTCATGCCCCAGATAGACCATTACATCAGTTCCACTGTCTTTTGTATACCGATGAGAAAAAAATACGTAAGCTGTCCTTATTCAGACCAAGATTGGCAAATCGTGAAAATCAGGGAGAAAAAAAATATACACAAAATCGTTACTGGTAAGATAAAGTAGAAATATTTTTGGGAGGGTGGGTTGAAAGTGAAACCGCGATTTTCGACCATAAATAAATGATGTCGGCGTTGAGAGAATATCAATCAATGCTGCAACTAGAGCTTCCGGCTACCATGATGACTATCGCATTCGCAACGTTCTCACAGATACTCTGTGGTGCGTGGGGAATCGATCGATTGCCGGCAGACGCTGACCAACAGTTGGGCTTTTCGGCAGAGGAATGGGATGATTGAGCAAGTAACGATACGGGGGTGGGAGAGGTGGTGGGGGGAGGGAAGGAGGGCAAGGGATGTACAGCAGCTGAGGTCAAACAAATACGCATGCACGAGCAGCTCAGATTTCTCTACAGCAATGAGATCGGCATAAGTCAACAGACGTTCCGTTTCTCGCTGCAACATTTACAGCACCACATCACAAGATATAAACTTACTAAACGTAAAACCAATCAGTTTAAAGATTGTACTCAATGTAGTTATTGAGTTAAACCCTTGGAGTTGAATAATCAAATATAAAAATACTTTTTAAAATCCAACCACCTGGAAAAATTGCTTTTATCTGATTATTTATATTAACAGCTGATGACACATCCCTAGCCTCTTTGGTTTCCGGGCAAAATCTTGTTACTGGTCACATGCAATGAATATCCTTTTTAAAATAGCAGCAACCTTCAAGCCTTCTTTACGATCACTGTCAACTCGGGAGACATGATGCTAATAGCTAAAATCGATTTTGGTTGGGGGTTGATAAGAGGTGGGGTTTGAGATGAGAAGGTGCTTTTGAAAAACAACAACGGTCCAATCATCCACTTTCACGCGTCGATAGACCTAAAAGGGAACCGAAAGTCTCTCGATCTCTGAAGATTAGAATGCGGTTCACTGTACGTAGGTCTCAGATCCAGGAACTTTTTCTTCAAATGCCACAAAATTCCTCCTCCCACCCCACAGTAAAGCACTCGTGAGCCCTTGATGATGATGATGACGATGATGATGATGATGATGATGATGATGATGATGATGATGATGATGATGATGATGATACAAACTAATACTGACGATAATTTTTGTTTTCATTCGATTACAAAATCTTCCAACGTTTGAACTTTGTCTGAAGATGCAGTGCAGAAACCTGAACAATCGAAATTAATTACTCCCTCTCCATCCTCATCCTCCCTCTCCCTAGCCCCGACGAGAACCAGAGCTTACAGACTGTATGTGGTGATAAATCATATACATGTATAGGTGTCAGATCAGACCTTGTCACACGACTCTGTTGTTGAAACCAGCTGGGAAATTTGTTACTGCAGTTCGTTTACTACTGCCTCTCATGCTAGTAGTAGTAATTCAATATAGTAATGTAGTAGTAGTAATTTTATTTTCAACTGCTAGAGTTATAAACTATTTAGGCAGTAAAATATTATGTACAGTATTATGCATGCTACATCTTAACATCTAAAGATGAAAAGAGAACTTGTACTCAGCCTGTTTTTGTTTAATGAAGAGGTTAGAGTACTTAAATTAATTGTGTCACTAAATCATCCAGTCATCCCTCATTAAACAGAAACAGGCTGAGTACAAGTTCTCTTTTCGTCTCTAGATGTTAAGATGTAGGATGCATAATACTGTAGCCTACATATATTACGTTATTGTATAGTTACTCCTAGCTGATAATGCAGAAAAAAAAAAGTCGGTTTAAAGGAGTCCTTACAAGCAACCCCAACAATGCAAATTGTCTACCCACGCACATAATATAGTTATACCGAGTTGAATTAGTCTTGTTTAGAAGCAAAAGTTTACGAACCCAGCCCTAGGTCTGTACGATAATGCACTACGCCTGCCATATTTCCATTCTCTACAAACTCTAGAGAACATGTCATGCTCTCAGTTTATAAGCATATTTCCCAATGTGTTAGCTTTCCGACAAAGTCTGGGTAGTACGTCTGTTCTTAACATTCTCTACTCCCTCTCCCCTCCCCCCCCCTTCCCCGCCATTTCTTTAAAGGCAGGCGCGTGCCTGATGTCATCAAAGTAGAAAAGAGTTGTTGGCAGGCCGAACAACCGAACACATTCTGCTGTAGAGGCCAGATGAAAGGAGCATTATACAGGTGAGATGCGCTGACGAGTGGCGGTAAATTGCGAGGACATGAGTTCATTTCTGGCTTCCGCTATGCAATTGAAAAGATTTAAGGAAAGCGCAAATTTTATCTACGCTCAAACATAAGCTACAAAGAATTTGTCCGGCATAATAAATTCAAACCAAGAACAAACCAGCAAACCAACCAAACCAAACGTAACCGTGAAACATGAAATAGTGCATGCTCCTTTTATCCGAATGGAAAGCAGTGGGGAACTCCGGCAAAAGTTTAAAAAAAGGAGGGGTACAAGATCGGGGGATCAGGCTTAGTGCTGAAGAATGCATCTTCTTGGCTTGATGATTATACAGAACATTTTCCGTCCTCTAAAGCACCGACAGTGTATTTATCAACTACAACATCCAACACACGTACAATGCATGCAATACAATCTAATCCAGTCATCCATAGGGAACAGAATGTACATTAACTATGCCAGATAGAGTGAGAGAGGTGCAAAGGGTGAAAGAGTGACAGCTGGGAAAACATAAACCTAATATAAACAGCAATATTAACAATGAAAACAACAAAGACTGTTCTGTAAAACGTGGAAACTCTAGAAGTAGGGATTATGGTTAGGGATGTTGCTTTTCACAATCTGACTTTAGAACAAAGGAAACAAAAATGAAATGCACCAGGTAACTTAAAGAGCATTCCTGTGTATTTAATTTCAACTCTTCAAAATTTTACATAAGATTAAGAAAAGCCTATTCTATGGTACTTCATAAATCTCCTTCCTCCCCCCCCCCCCCCCCCCCCCACTCCCTCCTTCACTCCTCGCATTCACCTTAGGCAAACCTATCTAAATTACAAATATGATCTATATTATGTTTTAATTAAATATAAACGAATATATGTAGGTTTCCCAATTCTCAAAGATCCAAGTCCCAATGTTGGCGTGTGTATCTGAGGAATCTAGATACAAAGACAGCAGGTGTATAAACGGGGAGGTTGAAGGTGGGAGGGATGGGGGGGGGGGGTAAAAGAAAGAAGATGAAGATAAAATATGAAACACAGCATCTTTCCGCGTAAGCGCTATTACTGCAGATGTCACGAGTCTGAGAATTTAAAGATGTCAGCAGTTGATAAGATCGTGAAGTACAAGCCTTCACATGTGTAGAAAACTTATGGAAAGAATAACAAGATTGCAAACCGTTCATATGTATTTCCAGATATTCACACACTTTCATAAGTGTTAATTTTCCTCGCGAGTTGTGACTCCGCTTTATCCTAACGAAGCAAAATTAAAACATGGAATGGCAGGCCACTATCTGCAAGCAAAAAAGTTTCCAAATCCGCTTGGTCAATTTGTCAGCAAATGGTGAGGCACAATGACCTTGACCTTTGAAAAAGTGTAAATACGAATGTTTAACATGCATAGCAGTAGTTAAAAGTATCTGGAAAGTAAAAATAATGAATTTTGGTCAAGTTATTATTTTTTAAAATTTAGATAAGGCAAAACGTGTGTTTTGAAATAAAAGTGACCGACTGTCCAACAACCGGACTGCTACTAAAGGATGGCCTATGATTTTGAGTATCTGCATACCAAAACTCAACAAAATCGCTTCAGCCGTTTTTGAGAAATTGAACAAAACTTGTTTAGCAACAAAATGACTCCAGTGACCTCGACCTTTGCGGTAGAACAAATATGATGGCACAGGAGGAGGCCACTAACCCAAGGTAATGTTCCTATGAAGTTTGGTCAAACTCTGTTCAGTGGTTCTTGAGATATGTCTTACAACAAACTGACCTACAGCCCTACATCTGGCTCATTCTAACTCCCGACTATTTCAAAGTATACAAAAAGCCCAAATAATAAGCGCACACCTGGCTAGCCCTCATTCTTCGCGCAAGAGAACAGCTGAAGAGCATTCCCGTTCCATTATTTTAAAAACGAAACACGTAGTACCCAAAGCCAGTAGCCTGAAATAGCTGCAGGTTTTAGTTGACTTCAAACCGAGAATATTAAGTCTAGTACAAGCGTATCCACGAAGTTGGGTATCCACGAAGTGGGTTACTAATATTCGGGTTGAGCGAGCAAGATTTTTTCTTTCTGCATTGCGCTATCCCTTCCATTCCTATCCCTTTAAGTTTCCAAGAAATGGGTGGAGAGTTGTAAATAAGACCACAGACTCTTACCTAGACTTCTTTGAAAAGAAAACAAGGCACACACAAAAAGACCACAAACTCTTACCTAGACTTCTTTGAAAAAAAAAAAAAGAAGAGGTCTCTTTAATGCAAACTAGACGATGATGTTGAGCACCATTCATTATTTCGTGGCTTACGTTTTGGAGTCTTCGTTAGCTTCCAGGAAGGAGGTCACGATGAAGCTCACAATGAAAGAGAAAACATCTCTCTCTCTCTCTCTCTCTCTCTCTCTCTCTCTCTCTCTCTCTCTCTCTCTCTCTCTCTCTCTCTCTCTCTCTCTCTCTCTCTCTCTCTCTCTCTCTCTCTCTCTCTCTCTCTCTCATCCTCCTGCCCCCCCATTCTCCCACCTCTCTCTCATACACGCTCTATACATTTTATGCTCTCTCCTCTCATGGATGTATTGGAAATCCTCTACGCAATCTTCCTCTCTGAAGTAACATCATTTTACATTAATAAAACTCAAAATAAATCAACTACTGTACAGAAAACAACATCAACATCGATACGTCATGTAGTATGCATCACCAGCACTACCATTACCACCATCATCCATAATTATCATCAGAATAACCACAGCCAACATAATAATAATAATAATAATAATAATAATAATAATAATAATAATAATAATAATAATAATCCCAACATAATCATCATCATCATCATCATCATCATCATTATCATCATCATCATCATCATCACAGCTGTGAAAGCACTAACTGACACTATCTGTCATTCACATCAACTAAAGCACTTATTATCATCCACATTAATATGCGGTACACTATAACAATAAAAATCGATGGCCAGACTGATTAGACTAGGCCTGAAATTTGCGCCAGCCAAACATCAATAAACCTTTCACGCCAAATGCGCCTTCTCTATTCACCTAATCTCTCCACTAGCAAACACAGCCCCCCTCCACCCCCACCCCCCAAATCGATGCCAGTGAATCTCTTTACATGGGGGGGCACAAAAGAACAGAAATAAAACTAGTAAAGATGAACAAGCATAGACAGAGGCAGTTACTGTTCTGATCACCCGCTTCAAACAATGAAGTTATTTATGCACTGCAACGTTGCATCAACCTTGACTTCTTAACAACTATGGCTGTAACTAAGTGTAACTATCATTTTTAACGGCTTTAAAGCAGGTCAAGTTCATTCGAATGACCAAGAAATAACACCATCAACATATGTTATAAGAAATATGTTGTTTTAACTCAAGATACTAACACAACTGAACATAAAATAGAGGCCTCATAAAATATTCATAACATTTCGCATGGCAGATCTTACCTGATGCAGGGTAAAGAGTCAACTGAACGCAGTCAAAAGCTTCTATACAGCCAATTTCATTGGACCTTGGCTAAAAATCTTCTACAGCTCCTCCATCAGCAGTACAAATCACCAAATTACTTTCATCTCAGCGCCAAACTAATGCCCAAGCCTCCACACACACCAGCAGATCCAAGGAAAGTGAAGTTGCCTCATTTCATATGATTAGCATAGATTTGTTAATGAGAGATCATTATTACCTGCATAAGATGCTATTATGTACCTGCGTGGAAACACGAGGTCTTGCCGCAGCCACGAGAAAGAGAGAGAGAGAGAGAGAGTCTAGTGCACAGGAAGCAGGCAAGGTGGAAAGAGCAGAAATAATAAAGATGACCTACCTGCTTGATGATAGCTGTCTGGGCCAACTTAGCGGGGTCAGGCTTGGTTTCTCCATTCAGTGTCTCTGTGCCGGTGCCATCATTGGAGTCTGTGTCCATGGTGGCAATGGGGAAGCCCGAGTGGAGCGCAGGCTACACTGTCCTTTCCAAAGCAGCCTGGGCATCAACTCCTGGCCGCCTGCTCACAAGAGACACACACCGGTCGCCAATAACATCACTTCTCATTGATTCGTGCACAAGAGGGGGGTAGTATAAACCCGTTTCTCTGAGCTTGAACCCTGTTTTTATCTGCGAAACTTCAAATTCCAACAAGTTTTACTTTCAATCTGTCACCCTGGTGCAAAACTTTTCCTGGGGTGTATTGATTTTTTACTCTGCTAGCTGATGTGAATATTTTATAGAAGCAAAGATTATTATAATGGCTCAGTGAAGGCAGACATTGTAATATCCAATTGAGGCTGGCAGTAAGAGCAGGGGAGTGGCTCTCAGAGAAAAGACTGTGCCACAGCTACTTGCTGGAATCAGGCGATGCGACAGCTCGCTGCTGTGCGGCAGTGCTCCACAGTTGTGCGATTCTCTGCACACAGCTGTCCAGAACGGATAAGCCAGGTCCTTTGAGAGCCAAGGGATACCGTCTTCCTCTATAATTTTACACTATTAGGCAAGCATCAGGGTTCAATCTAAGCGACATGCCTCAGCACGGGCTCTAATGAAGGGTTACTGAAAACCTGTACCTCCTGATTGCTGAGCGCAACACAGGCAGATCAATAAATTGGCAACAGTTATGGGATGCTGCTGCAGCAGCAGCACTGCCAGCATAATTAATGCAAGTTCGTTTTGCCTGCCTCAGTGTCTGAACTAGTGATTTTTCCATGGAACTCTGCTAGACTGATGGACTAATTAGACTATACTGGCATTGCTTTTTGTAATTATTCTGTATATCTCATGCATATATATATAAAAACACATTCTGAACTAATATACCAGCAATACTCAACACATCCTGAGCAACTAATATGTCAGCAATACTCAAACTATAAACACCCCAGTACGGTCATCTTATAAAGTAATGTTCATTATTTAATTTTACAAAATAAAAATTAAATAATAATAATAATTCGGGAAAATGTTGGATAATTTTGCTTTTTTTTTTAAAAACCTGATTTTACTATTGAGAAAAAAAAGTTATGAAATCTTAGGTATCATCATCTTAGAATCTATTATCTAACATGGCCTCCTTCCTATTCCTTGGTAGTACTCTCCTATAAGTCTATGCAGAGAGCTAGTCCCTTCAGGACACTAGCCAACCCCAAACAATCTCTATTAGAAGAAAAATCAATAAATGCCTACCAGGGTTGCCTTGGCAACGGACTGTTTCAACAGCCATTGGCAGGCCCATGTCATGACCATGGGAATTAATATTACTTTGCTAGTCTGCATCCATAATTTATGGCTTTCTTTTCATACCATCAACAAACACATACAGACAGACAGACAGAGAGAGAGAGAGAGAGAGAGAGAGAGAGAGAGAGAGAGAGAGAGAGAGAGAGAGAGAGAGAGAGAGAGAGAGAGAGAGAGGGAGAGAGAGAGAGGGAGGGAGAGACAGAGACAGAGAGAGACAGATAGAGACAGAGTGAAATGCTGTGATGATGATAAGATGAAAACTATCACCACTTTAAAAAAAAAAAAAAAACTTTTTGTGCAACTCAGTAAGTTTATTCTTTCTGAACCAATAATCAAAATATTTCATAACAAATATTATTTAGCATTGTTTATCAAAAGGTTCTGTTTTCCCTCCTTTCTGATGCAATGATAAAGTTGTATAATATAGTATAATTATACTTTATAAAATTAATGTAACTCTTTTAGCAACTATTTACTACTATATCGAGGAAAATGTTACAATTCTATTCTGATGGTAAAATATCAAGGACTATTAGTATTATTAAGGATTAAGCAAATGAAAACAACATAAACATAATTTACTCCTACCCATTCAAAAGTAACATTGAAAAACAAAACTATCAAGCTGATATAACTTTCTCAATCAATTCGAGAAAGAGTATTTAAGTAGGCTAGTTTAACAGTATATAATAATAAGCTAAGTTAATGTTTTAACTAGCACACCTACATCATTTCTATATAAATATATGAATGGTTAAATACATGAAAATATATTAAATCCTAGAAATGATGTAGGTGTGCTAGTTAAAACATGAACTTAACTTGTTATTTCTTGTTTAAAAATAAATAAAAATAAAAATAAATTTGACGGCAGGGATATCTCAGTGGTCAGAGCGCACGACTTGGGCGATGTGGGTTCGAATCCTGACTTCAGCAAACTATTGTGTGATTGCTGGATATTACGCGGCCAGGACCTTGAGAAGCTCTCTGAGCTTGTAAGTGCACTATATAAGAGAAATCTTTCTTTCATTAAAAAAAATGCTTTAGTATTATTTATCACTTTTATATAGTGTTTTCCAGCTCAAGAGCTGCTGAAGGAGCTGATTGATACAGGATCTAACTCAAGCTGCCCGAGACATCCACTTGCAGCAGGCTTTGGGTGCATTGTGACACCCAGACAATTGAGCGCAATCCTGGACAACTGGAGATGGGGGAGTAGGGACCTAGTGCTTGATGATAATGATGATGTCCACTTGTACCGTGCATGTATCCATCCAAAATCAATGCTTGGTGCGAATAAGGAGGATGTGAAAAAATTAATCAAACCACAGGACAGACAAATGGGAGGGGAGTGTGGGGGAGGGAAGACAGTAAGAGCAAGAATGGTGCTTGGCGAAGTCCATAGAAACAAATCACTCTGAGGAGAATAAATAGGTCTTTGGCGAAGTCCATAGAAACAAATCACTCTGAGGAGAATAAATAGGTCTTCAATCTCTTTCTGAACAATCCAACAGTCCCTGCGGTCTTCAGCGTCTCAAGCAACAAGTTCCAGAGCACTTGTGCTACGTTTTTGAAGGTTCTGGCACTTGACATTTTCTTGTTTGTTTCATCAGATGCTGGGCCTAGGGCAGCAGAACAGGGACTGGGAGCATGAGCAGAGGCGACGAGGTGGTTCATATACTGGTATCAGTTCACACAAATACTCTGGGCAGTCATGCTCATGCAGGAAAAAGCTATTGACAATATCTTGTGGTCTATGCGTTTATTTACTGGCAACCAATGTAGTGAATGAAGCACAGGTGAAATGTGTGCAGATACTGGTAGCAGTGTTTTGGATCTTTTGCATTCTATCCAGCTGAGTTGAATGAAGACCCCACAAGGTGCTATTTGCAAGAGTCAACTCTAGACATAACTGTAGCATAAGCTATAGTGGTTGCTGCTGCCTGAGTTAGCATGGGCAAAGTTTTCCGAGATTTCTGAGACGAAGATAGCAACTGAGAACAACTGAGCTAATGCATTTAGACAGGTTCATAGTCTAGGATCAGTCTTAGATCACAATAGTTATTCAATGTTTATAGGGTCCAGCGGACTGTCAAGAGCTGAATCAGGACCACATGAAACTAAGCAATATCAGACTAAACTGCTAACATTTAAATATGATAAAAGATGTAAATAAAACCAGTCTTACTAATAAAATGTAACCAAGAATATAAACAAGACAGCATGACCAATATGCGATAAAACCAACATTATGTAAAAATTGAAACAGGTGTTTACTATTGCAAACTTTTAAAATCTCATTAAAAGGTATCGAACACAAATATCCTTCTCTTTCATCAACCAGATCAGCACCTATCCTATTTTATCCCGTAACTCGAAGGTCGTTGGGGCACTATAGATCATAGATGATTGGTTAACCAGCATACTCCATCTTTCTCTGTCCTCAGCAACCCTCATGGCTTCGCTCAGTGTCAAACCAGTCCATTCTCCAATGCTGTCCTCCCACCTCTTTTTCTGTCTTCCTCTTCTTTTGCCTCCTTGCATCGTGCCTTGAAGGATGGTCTTTGTAAGGCCTGATGTTCTGGGGACGTGGTCATACCATCGGAGTTTCCGTTTCTTCATCACTGTGAGCATGTCATCAGGTTGTCCAATGGCTTGTCTCATGGTCTGTCGGACTTCGTCATTCACATTCAGACATAAAATGGCGGACGGAAAAGGCTTTGTCATATGCCAAGCACCACTGTGGTTCTTCTCCTTTTAAAAGGAAACTACGGGTGACATAAGTATGCCCAATATGAAAGCAAGCCAAAACAGTTTCTTCTTTGCGAGTGGACGCAAAGTCAGAAAAAGAAGCAGATAAATCTGAAAGAATTTGAAATAATTTGTTATTGATTTGATTAGACCTTTTGGTCTGCCAGAGCCATTTCAATAAGAGCCAGCCATACAACTCAGGTCAGATTATGGAACAAATTGGAAAATCTCTTAAGGGAAATCTAGATGCAGAGCTTCTTTAGCCACTTTGTCCACTATAATATTGCCACGGATGCCCATGTGACTAGGGACCCACATTAAAAACTATTTTTTTACCCTCAGAAACAAGTTGTGTGTGGAGGTCATGGATCTCTGCCATGAAAGGGTGCAGTATCTTTCTCAAGGAAAGAGCCTGAAGTGCTGACAGTGAATCAGACATGATTAAAAATAAGGATCTTTTGCATTGATAAACCTGTTTCAGAGCTAAATGACTTGCCTTGAGCTCAGCTGTATTAAAAAAAAACAAAAATCAGATATACACCGTTTCAAAGGCTGTTCGAGTTAGTTAGTTAATCATTGCTTACAGAGTCCAGCGGACTGCAAATCATGACCACAAAATCAAGACCACAACTTCGCTGAAAGAGGACTCACCCATGATCTGCTTACAAGATCTGCCGAAACAACCCTAACACTGAAGGCACTCCACCAGCCGGTCACTTTACAATAAAGACATCCCACGCAGGGGACGCTGAGGCTATACTGTAATTCATTGAACCCCGTTTACAAAAACAAAATAAAATACAAAATCATTATAAAATATCAACAAAACACATACATACATGTATAAAATGGCTACTTCGCCAAATAATAACATCATAGGAAGCCCCAGTGACCATTTGGCAGAAATTGTCCAATATTCCCAAGCTGTTCCAACAGACCTCACACACAAATGAGGAGTTTTGTCCCGGAAGAGTTTTCAAGAAAAAAGGTAGGTGACTGCGAAGAAGAAGATAGTAAAGTAGATTGATAGAACAGAGTATAAATTATAAAGAACAACGGAGAAAGACAGCGACAGTGGGAATTTAAAGCATTAAATTTCCAGAAAGTGGGGATACTATTTATACTGAAACCCTCGGCACCCTCACGGGAGTGGGGCCGGGTAGCTCAGTTGGTAAGAGCGTCTTGCTAGTAACCGAAAGGTCGCTGGTTCGAATCCCGGATTGGTCAACGTGTGATCATATTATTTTCCCCTTTACCAACAACTGGCCCGCTGGTGTCAGTACAAATCGGTCCAGTAGTCACCTATATGCGAAAGTGTCGTGTGACTATAATCTACAAACAACAACAACCCTCACGGGGGAAGGCTAGTCGAGGTATTTCCCAAAGACCGACGCAGCAGCAACTGAGTCTCCTTTCTTTGACCTGTCCGTAAAAAGTTTTTCATATCCTTTATACAATGAACATTGCTCTAGATAAAGTTCCTTATAAACTGCTGCAGAAGTTTCGGTCTTTTTGAAGGATGTGAGATTGAAGTTGATAATGGGGTTGATGAGGTTCCAAGGCGGGAGCACAGTTAGCAATTGGTCATCATTAACAGAGTCAATATCTGTCACGCGAGGCTACTTAGACCCTGCACTACGGCTTCAAGCCTCCAACGTTCAGCCTGCTTTGACCTATGTAAGTTAAGTCGCTGACTAGAAAACGGCCGAAGTTAGGTTGTGCTCAGCCTGTGTAGGCTATGGTTTCACTAAGATAAGCCGTGACCTCATCCAGCTGACCAATCAACTGCTACCCCCCCCACTAGGTGGTGTTACTATTCTTGTAGTCTCACGCAATAGCCTAGAGATCTCCAAAGGAGGTTTGCCAGACTCAGCGTTGAGACTTTCTTTGGGAAAGTGCAAAACGCCCCCAGGCAGATTAGAAGACCTTGATGATGGATTGGATCCAAGGCTTTCAAATAGGCTTTCCTAGCAGAACCATGTACGATGCTACCATAATCCAATTTAGAGCATACCAGAGAACGATAGAGGAGAAGCCGAGTTTGATTGTCTGCTCCCCAGTCTGTGTTGTGTGGCTGATAACTTTTCAAAACATTAAGACCTTTCTGGCAGCTTCCCTCAGGTATTTAATATGCGGCAGAAAAGTAAATTTGCTGTCAAAAATAATACACACAAATTTTAATTGTTTGGAAACTTTGGTGGGTTGGCTATATAATGAAGAGAAGGCTTCAAAAACTGGTTCTGTATGCGATGAAAATTAATGCATTTGGTTTTAGAAAGCGAAAATTGGAAGCCGTCTTCTTCTACCCACTCCTGAATTTTATCTATGCAAAGCTGATGCTCCACTCCTGCTAAGGTTTTACCCTTAGCCGTGATGGAGAAATCATCAACAAAACAAACAAGGATTTATCTATTCTATGCTAGATTTGACGTTTTTACTATGTTGTTGATCTTAATGTTAAACAAAAGAGGAAGAAGAATGCTACCCTGAGGGACACCCACCTCCTGCTCAAAAGGATCTGAAAGAGTGGAGCCAAGTCGGATCTGAAACTTTCTATTGGTTACAAAATGTTCTATAAAAATGGGTAAGTTCCCACAGAAACCCAGGAGCTCTAGATCTTTTAGAATCCCGAACTTCCAAGTCCTTTCATACGTCTTTTCTAGATCAAACAACACAGAAACAACGTGTTCACCACTGACTGTTGACGAACGACTCGAAATGAATGAGATGATCTGAAGTGTTCCCGTTTTTGCGGAAACCACATTGAGAGATATCAACAGCATTGATGGATTCTAACGGCCACCTCAAACGCTTATAGATAATTCTTTGCATAGTTTTGCACAAACAGTTTGTAAGGGCAATGGGCCTGTAGTTGTTTGGATCAGGGGGATCCTTACCAGGTTTAGACATTGGAACAATAACTACTTCCCGCCAATATCGGGGAAAGGAACCAGAAGACTAAATATGAATAAACACAGCCAAGAGAATTTTGAGTAAAACTTTAGGCAGGTGAGAAATTAACTGATAATGAATATCATCAGGGCCATAAGCAGAATTATTGGATTTCAAGATAGAATCCGTCAACTCTTCCATAGAAAAGTGAAGGTTATATGGTTCACAATTATTGGATTCCAAAAAGCATGGTTCTCGTTCTTTTTTATCTTTGATATTTTGGAATTTTCGGGAATAAAATGAGCAGATGATGAATTGTGGTGTATGGTAGAGGCCAACAAATCAGCCACCTGCTTTTTGTCAGTGATAGCCTGTCCATGTTTTTTCAGACCTTGGATTACCATGTACAGCTTTGGAGTTTTTTCCTTTAATTCTTTTTAGTATTTTCCAGACTGTTTTGGAAGAGGTATTGGTATGAAGTTTGGAACAGAAGGTTTTCCAGGATTGATGCTTTTTTGTTTAAAGAGATACCTAGTTTTGGCTCACAACTTCTGGTGATTAAGTTTATTTTCAGCAGTAGGATTTTGAAAGAAACTTCGTTAGGTATGTTTCCTTTGGTGATGAAGAGTCTTGCATTCTTCATCAAACCAAAAGTGACCTTCAGAGCACTGCTTTTAAATAGATGTTTTGGGTATATTTTCGGAAGCACATTCCATTTAGGATATTGGACACTCTTTTGGAATTTAGAATGTCACTGGTAATTTGACAAGATGCGGAGTGTCCAAATTTGTCCCAATCTTTTTTTAAATTCCAGCGTCGCTGGGGTTCTTCAGATTGATCTTCTAGAAACTTTAGAAAAATAGGACAAGGTCACTCCCACAGAGATTCGAATGAGGTTTCCAATCCAGGTCCAAAAAAAGAGAAGCGTCACAAGACTCACAGATGACCAGGTCTAAATTAGAAAATGTTCATAAATGGCTACAAATGTGTAGGAGAATCTGAATGTAAAAAACAGAGATTGAGATCATCGACAACATTCTCCAGAATTTTGCCTTGGGAATTCTGATGGTCCCTTCCCCATCTGGGGGAGTGACCATTCAGATCTCCAACAATCACAAAGGGAGATGAGAGTTGGTCTATCAAGTTTAATAAATAAGCTGTGCATATGGTTTTTGAAGTGGATAAATATAAGGAGCCGGCGCTTTCACCTTAGGAGGTGGCATTGTCTTAGTGGTAGTCGGCTCACTTGAGCTCGACCTCTGCTGATTACTAGAGACAATACTATCTTTTTCTTTGCTTTCATGATCAAATTTTTCGAGAGTTTTTGTCAATTCTTTCAGAGAATCCAGAATTGATCCTAGATCAGATTTGTCAGAAACAGAGATAATTGATGAGCTAGATTTGAATATGTTTGGCAAAATGTTTGTTGAGGACACTTCTACAAAACTCGGTTTGTTCGTACCACATGGGTTGTGAGTCTCATGTACCATTTTCTCGCTTCTGAAAATGACCATCTTTCTCGTGTTCTTATTTTCTGAATCTCGGGCTCTCTGGTCCAAGTAGGGCAAGATTTTGACGATGCAAGATATTTTTCTTGCAATTTGAGCACTTTGGAGCATCACTGCACTGATCGTCATGGGAATATCCCCCACATTTGCAACAGGTTGGTGTGTTTTTACATGCCGTGCTACCATGACCATACTTTTGGCATTTAAAACATCGCAGTGGAGAAGGCACAAACACAGAAACAGGGATGCTTTTCTAGCAAACAATCACTCTTTTAGTCACGTCAGGTGTGCAAAAGGTAAAATAACAGAGTATTTGTGGGAACTTTGTATTCCTCATGACCCGATGTGCCTCGGTAACACCCTGCTTTGCCAAGCCATCTTTTATTTCTGCCTCTGTCAATCCATCAAACTGAGATGACTGTATAACTCCTTTGGATGAGTTGAGTGTGCGGTGACAACTCACATTTACATCCAACACCCGGCTACCTAGTTCCAGCTTGGAGCCATCTAGCTCGTAGTAGATCTGATGTTCTTTCCACGGGAAAGTCCACTAGGAAACTTCCATCTCTCAGTCTTTTGATATCTTTGATCTGTCTAGACACTTCCTCATTTTTCACGACAAATGGGGAAATGTTTTGTTTTTCATTGGTCATCCTAACAACCAAGAAGCGTGGTCATGTTATGAAGAGGCCAGATTCCTTGCCTGTATGTCTGGTGTCCATGTCGCTGTCAGAATCATGTCCATTAGTTCGGTCCAGTCCCTCATAAGTTCTTTTCTGTTTTTTGGGTTTTGTTTGTGTAGACATTAAGCGTAGGCTCAATAATTGCAGAAATAAATGGTCACCCTAGGAGAGCTGCCGTGCTAGAGAATGGACAATGGATGGTCAGTGACGTCTATAGGCCTGGGGCTGTCCCTCATGCCAGACCCTCCGCATTCGCAATTGTGAAATTTGTAAACCGGCCACAACCTTTGGCCATGTGGAACCAACACAGGCTTGCCTGTATGGGAGGAGAATTTTAGGGAGAAAGGAGGTATAGAAAAAAAACCAGTAAGACAGAAGAAAGAAAAGTGAAAAGTTGCAAAGTTAGTGGAAAGAATTTTATGGTTAAATAGAATACAGGTGAAAGGACCAAACAGGCAGAAGCAAGACAAAATGGAAGAAAAAGGGTTGAACAAGCTTAGTCACCCAGCCAGAGAGAGGTTGTGGTCCACCCCCCAGCAAGTGGAGCCGAGCCCATAGGGGCCCTATGTCATGAACAGAGTTTGCAAAAGAGATGAGTGCATCACCAACTTGCACACTAGTAACTTCAGCCAACTCTCGCACCGCCTTAGTTCCACATAACAAGGCCCCTGTCTTGTCATCATTTAACTTCAGCCGATTTCTTGCCATCCATGATTTCATGGCGGCACAGCACAACTCAAGATTACTAATACTAATAGCATTCTTCACTGCCTTTGGATATGGTGCAAAAGTGTTCAGCAGTTGTGAGTCATCTGCAAAGAACTGCCACTATTACTGTTCAGTAACTCAATCCCAGGGGCGGATCAGTTAGTTTTTGGAGGGAGGTTTCCAAAATTCTATTAAAGGAACTTACTCGGTAAATGTTAATGATGGTCAAGAAACGCTTCAGATCAAGCATCAACATTGGCAGGACACGCACTTTTCCAGGAGAAGACATTGGAAGTGACCACAATCTTGTAATGATGTCTTTCCGCCTTCACTTGAAGAGAGTAAACACAACAAAGTGCACTAGACTGAAGTTCGACCTGGACAAACTGCAAGACCAGGCAGAAATATTTCAGGCCACAAATGGAGGAAAATTTGCACCACTGCTCATTTTGGGAGCTGGTGAAGTAGATGTCAACACCATGACCACCACCTTCAACTTAGCTGTGACAGATGCTGCCACGGAGATGCTTGGAAAGCACCGGTCAAAGAAGAAGCTATGGAACACACCTGAACTTTTGGACCTGTGTGATAAACAAAGAGAGATGAAAAAGAAAAAGAACACCTCACAGGGAGCTGATGCCTACCAAAAATCAACAATGAAATCAGAAAAGGCATGCGCACAGCAAAGGAGAACTGGATAGAAGATCAATGCCAGGAAATAGAGAACAGTCTGAACAAGAACAACAGCAAGAAGGCCTACCAGACTGTGAAGCGGCTGACAAGTGTTAAACAGCCCAAGGTCTCCACGATCCAAATCAAGTCTAGCTTATGACTTACAGAAGAACAAGAAGTCTTAGACAGATGGACAGAGTACTGCTCTGACCTTTACAACCACAAACCAAACGGAGACCCATCAGTTCTAGCATGTCCAGAGAACAGAGAAGAAGAAGAAATCCTCCCAATTCTCCAAGAAGCAGCAGTGCAATCGCTGAAGAAGGGGAAGTCAGCGGGAGTGGACAACATACCAGCGGAACTGCTTCAAGCAGGAGGAGAAGCGATGATCGACTCACTCACCATTATCTGTAACAAGATCTGGCAGAGTGGGGAGTGGCCTACACCATGGACCCAGTCACTTGACATCACTCTTCCCCAAAAAGGTAACCTTCAGAAATGTGAAAATTACTGCACCATCAGCCTCATCAGCCATCCCAGCAAGGTCCTCCTGAAAATAATACTCAACAGGTTGAAACCCCAAGCTGAACAAATCACAGCCGAAGAGCAAGCAGGATTTAGGGCAGGGCGAAGTACCACTGAACAGATTTTCAACCTCAGAAAAATCTGTGAGAAATACCTACAACACCAACATCTATCTAATGTGTTCGTAGACTTCAAAAAGGCGTTTGACTGAGTCTGGCATGCTTTGATTGATTGATTTATTGTTGCTTTAGGTCCAGCGGACTCTTCCGAGCCAAATCAGGACCGGACAACCCCCGATCCGCATAAAAGATCTGTTGAAACAACCCCAGTGGGAAAATTGAATGCCCTCCACCGGCCAGTCACTTTACAATAAAGACATCCCACGCGAGGGACGGCTGAGGGTTGACCTCAACTACGCGAACTCCCCGATTACAAAAACAAAATAGAATACAAACATCATTATAAATCATCAACAAAAAACATACATATAAAATGCCTATAGTGCGAAATAGTACATTCATAGGAAGCCCTAGTGACCACCCGGCAGAAAGCGTCCAACACTCCCAAGCTGATCCAACAGACCTCATACACAAACAAGGAGTCTTGTCCAGGAAGAGTTTTCAAGAAAAAAGGTAGGTCATTGATCTAGCGAAGAAGAAGATAGTATAGCAGAGTGATAGGACAGATCGGGAATGGGAAAGAGCAAATGAGGAAGACAGCGACAGTGGGAATTTAAAGCACTAAATTTCCAGAAAGTGGGGATACTATTTATACTGAAACCCCCGGCACTCCAACGGGGGGAACTGTTGCCGCAGTTAATTTGTCATGCCTACAAAGGCAAGACAGGTTTTCAACTGGGGCTTTCACTGTACCCTTTATAGGTTAGAACAATCTACAGTGGCAAGATTGCTCATGACCCCAAGGGGTGTCTGGCATGCAGCTCTGTGGGCAACCATGAGAGTGTACAACATCAGCCCTAAAATTATTGAAGTCATTAAAAGCCTGTATCATTTCAGTGTATGACAAGGCTACCAGTACAGTCCTCCACAACAGCGCCATTGGAAACTGGTTCAGAACAACAATCGGTGTGCATCAGGGATGCCTACTCTCTCCAAAACTCTTCAAAATCTTCATAGAGCGCATCATGTCAGATGCCCTTGCAGACCACGAAGGCACAGTCAGCATAGGGGGAAGAGCAATCTCCAACCTCCGTTTTGTGGATGACATTGATGCAATGATGGATTGGCTGGAGAGGAACAAGAACTTGAACACCTGGTACAGAGGCTTGACAACACCTTCAGAGTCTATGGAATGGAAATAAGTGCAGAGAAGACCAAAATGATGACCAACAACACCAATGGCATCAACACAGACATCAAAGTCCAAGGCCAATCCCTCAAAACAGTGCATAGCTTCAAATATTTAGGAGCCATTGTATCATACAATGCGTCCGGACAGGAAGTCTTCTCCAGGATCGCACAAACAACTGCTGCCCTGGCGAGATTGAAGCCAATTTGAAAAGACAGGACCATCAGTCTACATTCAAAGGTAAAGCTGCTGCGCTCCCTTGTCATCTCCATCTTCCTATATGCTTGCGAAACATAGACCCTTACAGTAGGTAGTCAAAAGCCATTTTTAAAAAATGATTTCCTCATCACAAAACTGACATAGATTTAAAGAGCTTTTCATTCTGAACACAGTGGTATATTTTTTTCCCCCATAGGTCAAATAGGTAAAAAGTTATTAATGTTTGAAAATGCTGAATGTTGGTGTTTTTTTGGCAACGTTTTGGAATTGAAGAAATTGACAACTTTGGAGTCTCAAAGTGAAGCCAATATTGATACCAGAAAGCTGATTTTTGACAGGTAACCTCTTCATATGTTATACTCCAAGCCCAATTTTCTTCAGGCCTATCCCATGTAATGTTCAGCCGTTTTGGTGCTTCAAAGTTGGGAAATCATCAAATTCGCAGTGGGTGCCGGCAAATTATAGGCCTACTAGTGTGCTACTACGCTCAGCACTCGTGTCGCTGAATAGGCCTACGAGTTGGCCATGGCCGCAAGAAAACCCGAACACTGTTTGGGTACACTTTTCTATGGCAAAGCGCTCCGCGATAGAGTAATGCACAAATTAATAAATACCATAGTTTTATAAAGGAAAGTCTGCTCTTTATTTCTTGCTAAGTTTTAAACTTCTAGTTAAAATCAAACTTACATCAAAACCACTTTATCCACTTTGTTTGGCTCGTATCAACACTTTTACACATGAGAGCCCACCATATTTGATATGTCAATGAAGCTAAGTATCCGAACTTCTCATTGGTTCTTATTTTAAGGCCATCCAATGAACTATCTCAAAGCGCTTAGAGTTTGAAACAAGCCACCTCTCAGCAAACGACGCTGACAACTTTTTCGCACCGGCATTCAGCGCTCGGATAGGGGCGTATTCAAAAGCTGTTTTCTCTGAATCTTTCGCATAAACATGCATTAAAAACAACACAGATGTAAAGATAAAGCTTTCAATTTTTATTTGAATATAGCCACTGTTCATTTTAATGCAGTTTTACATTAATAATAAGTGTTGAAAGTGAAGTCAAAACTGGGTCAAAACTGCTGAGCGGACAAGAGCCAATGAAGGGCTTGGAGTACCTACTCACAGCAGATCTCCAACGAAGAATACAAAGCATGGAGATGAGGTGCTACAGAAGACTTCTGGGCATTTCCTATACCCAGCATATCACCAACGACGAAGTCCGGCAGACCATCACACAAGCCATTGGACAACACGATGACCTGCTCACACTGGTGAAAAAACGGAAACTCTGATGGTATGGCCACATCACCAGAGCATCAGGTCTTGCAAGGACCATCCTGCAAGGCACAGTGCAAGGAGGTAGAAGAAGAGGGAGACCGAAAAAGAGGTGGGAGGACAACAGTCGAGAATGGACTGGTTTGACACTGAGCGAAACAATCAGGGTTGCTGAGGACAGGGAAAGATGGAGTACGCTGGTCAAACGATCATCCCTACGAGTTATGGGATAGGATAGGATAGGATAGGATAGGATAGGATAGAATAATTATGTTATTTACTTGTAAGATTAAATTATTAAAATAATAATTACCTCCTTTGCTCCCAAAATATGTACTGAGCTTTGCCACACCTTTCGAATCGAAGGGATTCAACGACGGCGTTCGCGGCATTTTGAAGCGCTGGCGCGAGTCGGAATAAGCAAGCAAAGGGACGGAACTTTGACTATTTGTCTTTTCGCTAAAACGTCAACGTAAGCCAGGGTTGCCCACACTATGACTTTTTCAGCATGCGAGCTACTTTTAAAATGACCAAGCCAAAATGATCTACCTACCACCAAAATGCAAAATCATATAGTCATATAATAGGCTGACGTCAATTTTTTTTTTTACTGCTACGCGATCTACTCAGTCACACTGCCTTCGCATGGACCGGTCGATCGCGATCGACGTATTGGGCACTCCTGTCGTAATCCATTATATTATCCATTAGGAATGTCGTTTTCTTTCTGTATTTCTTGGGCTCGTGGCGTGTAATGTACTAATGAGTGCACAAATGAATGCATGAGGGAGAACTTAGAACCGTTACTTTCCAGGAAAAATGCCTTATAAATAATGTTAATAATAAATTTTAACCTCTTCACTGCTAATCACCTTATTTAGTCATACAATACATTTTAACCTCTTGTGACAAAATATGCCAGGAAAGTCAGAGGAGCTTTTCAGAAAAGGGAACGCAAGAGGTTATGTATTCACGGGTCTAGCTCGTATAATTATTTGTTTATTATTACAATTAGTACTCGGGGGTCGAATTCGTTTCTAACAGAAGAGAGCACTGCTGTAACACGACAGATCGAGTGAAGAAACACTGCTTGTCTCACTTGTAACTTCTTCGCAGTCGGCCATTGTCTACAGCTGCTGACGTCACTGCGGGGGGAGATCAGCGATAGCTGCGTTTTAGAGTATTACTTCCCTTACCCTTAATTACAGGTAGGAAATCCCACTTTCAGTGATATATATCTATTAAACGATAGAGCTTTGCTTACCAAATTTTTTGCATCTGGTATTATTTAGTAAAGTTCTTTCAGCAGAAACTTTTTGACCGAGCACTGTGGTTGACCTTTAATTAAGATGTACATCTTATGCCTGATCGGTGATTCTAAAATGTGATTTCTAAGATGTGATTTTGAGGGTCTAATGGGGAGCCCTGCACCCATACATAAAAAAATACAGGGAAGATGATGCAAAAGGCATTGTTCTTAAATGGCTTAAACCATAAAACAAGTGAGTTACTTCCCTTGTCTGTGAGAGCAAGCAGTTTGAACTGGTAACCGAATGCAGTTTGGTATGTGAATGTACATACGAAATTGCATAATACTCTCGGGATCCCTCTCTGAGCCAAATCCATCTGCCCCCCGATGAGTATCATCTTGGATTGACTTTTAAAAAACAAAACCGGTTAATCAGATACTTTTTATCTATAAACTAACTTTCCATCTTGCAAATTAGGATGCTTATCAGCAATCGTTATTTTGGGTTCCGATGTATTTTATTATTGTTTACATTTATCATTCTAATATAGCGCTTTTTCAACTAAAGAGCTGCTCAAGGTGGTGGCTGATACAGGATCAAACTCAAGCCGCCCAAAGAGCCCACTTGCTGCCTAGGATGCACAGTGTGACGCTCAGATGACTGAGCACAATCCTAGGTAACTGGGGATGGGGTGAAGGAAAAATTTACACTGCAACAACAATCACATTAATAGCAACAGTAAGATGGCCAGTGCTCACAAACTCATACCTCAAATTTACAACAAATATGATGTGAGTGCCACCCTCTCTTTTTCTCACTATATCTCATTTGGACTAAAAATAAATACTTAAAAAAAAACATTTGTTTAAAAAAAATTAATAAAATTATTTTAAAATTATTTTAAGTATATTTTTTTTCAAATATATATTTGTTAAGAAAATTAAATTACGTTTTAGAAATGTATAACTTAAGTGTTACCCAGATATTTCTAATACTGTTCAAGCTAAATTTAAAATAAATAATTTTTTTTTTTACAATCATGAGCCTGATTTGCCTCTAGAGGGGTTAATAATAACAAACATCCAACTATACATACTAATTTAAATAATGTCTAAACATGAATTCACCAGACATATATAATTATATTTGTGCAACACATTACAATCATAGTACACAATACAATTATGCACAGGAAAAGGACTGTACAAAAATATATTATATAGGCCTAGCAAACATTATCATGATTATGATAATCTTTCTGTTATATATACTGGAAATGTCACATGGTGGAATAGCAAAGTTAATGGAATAAACAGGATTGTGATAAAGATCAAATGCAAACTGCCACTAAAGTGCAGCAAAACAATCTTCTGCTACTTCAGACGCCACAGCACTGTCAGACTGTTTTCTTGGTATATCGATCGATTTGGGAAATGGTGCAACGATCGTTCCTAGCTCAGCATCTGATTATAAATTATGTTAATAAATACGGTTTTATGTATATGTGTCGACATCCGGACAGTGTTTACTCACCAAAGAACTTGGGCAGTACAAGCGTTACTTCGCAAATTCACAAGCAGCAAACAAAAACAAGATCAACTATCTTTCACGGTTCTAGCCTGCCTCCAACAGTTACTAGAACCAGTGAAAATCATGGATCGCCAGGCAATCTTCCAGAATTGACGCATATTTAATAAATTATGATAATCGCCAAGAGTTATAAATAAATATATGGTTCATTCCTCCTACTTACCAACAAACTTCACCCAAAACAGGGAGTCTCCAACGATGATAACAATAAAAGCTAACGAACAAATGGCCTCCAAGCGGAAGGATGTTTTTCTATTTTTGGGCACAGTTTGGAACGTCCAATTTCAAGATATATTTCCCCAGCCAAAAAAAAAAAAAATGGGGAGCAGCCATTATTTAGAACATAACATGAAACAACTTTGGTGAACTGTTCAATTAGAGTAAAAAATATCACCGTTAACTTTAAATATTACAAGAACATTAATAGTTTTGGATGTCTGAACTAAATATTGTAAAATATTAAGTTTCAACATCTGTTTCTAGTTTTTTATCGAATAAGAAACACAAAGGTTTATCTGCCTCCCCTTTCATGAAAATGAAATAAACTACTTTCAAAAACAAATAAGTACAGTTTGCTTAGGTGATATAATGCCTCTTTGTTTTGCAGATGTGGTTCTATGTTTATATGGTAAATCTGATGCATACAAATTAGGAAATTGTTTTTATCCGAACAATGCAGAGGTACAGTTGGTCATGTGATTAAACAAAATGGCGACCAGCAAAGTAGAAGTAAGATCTCGTTGTTATTATTTTATTACTTACTGCACATTGCTGCCTTTACTTGACTAAATTTGTTATTCACGAATAATGCTGTCGGAATGCTGCTTGTTGGTATTGTATTATATACTTAGTTCTACTATTTTTATGTGGTTTCTCTCCTCCCCCCCCCCCTCCCCTCCTATATATTATATATATATATATATATAGGCCTATTAACTTGAACTTGAACTTGAAATTTTCTATGATGTAGGCCATTGATGGCCTTTACATAGATCCTGGTAGTTATTTTAACAACTGTCATTAGTATTGTGCGCTGCGCGTGGTGGCTCCAAATACTAATGGTAGCAAGTTGGGTCATAGACGGTGGGGAGGGAAAACCAGTGTGCATCCAGCCTGCCCTTAAAAGCATTAACCGAGGGGGCTTCAACAACACTCTGAGGTAGAGAGTTCCAGGTTGAGATCACTCGGTTTGAAAAGAAGTGGCCACGAATGTTCAATCGGAACCTGTTCTTTTGGAGCTTTAGAGTGGTTCCTCTCAGTCCTAAATCGGCAGGGGGGTGCTCGAAGCCAGGCCGCTGGGTACAGTACATCCC
This sequence comes from Oncomelania hupensis, assembly GCA_036898135.1. Taxonomy (NCBI): domain Eukaryota; kingdom Metazoa; phylum Mollusca; class Gastropoda; order Littorinimorpha; family Pomatiopsidae; genus Oncomelania; species Oncomelania hupensis. Next base: position 112,565 of record JBAHVR010000123.1, read on the forward strand.
ATGAAGGTATTTGTAGACATCAATCATGTCGCCTCGACAGCGACGGTGCTCAAGGCTTGGCAGGCTTAGGCTTTTGAGTCTTTCTGGATAAGGTTTCTCTTTCAGTTTCAATGAGGGCAATAGTTTGGTGGCCCGCCTCTGAACATCCTCCAATTCACGGCAAAGTTGTTTTAGTTGTGGATTCCAGACTGATTGACCATATTCCAGGCTAGGACGCACTAGGCTCGTGTATAGAGATACAAGTACTTTGTCAGTCAAATTGGTGAAGGAGCGTCGGATTATACCTAAGGTTCTGTTTGCCTTGGCCGTGCACTGATGAACGTGTTGTTTAAATGACAACTTGTTGTCTATAGTAATACCCAGGTCTTTCTCCGACTCATTTTCCGCCAGTTGAAAAGTGCAATCCAAGCCATTAGCATCTTTTGATTTCATGAAATATCGTGCCTCCGTCTTTTTTGCACCGAGTTTCAGGATGCTGCATTTTTGCGGGTGAAACCTCAGTATTAATATTATGTTGTTATTGTTGTACTTGTACTCATAAGTCATTGTGAGACGTAAGGTAGTGCTGTAAATTTGCAAGAAATTTTTGTTCTTATGTAATTTTATTTACATTCACAGAAGACAGAACTACAACTGTAGCATTGGATTATTACCCATCTCTTACTCCCTTCTCCCCTACCATCCCTTGGCTTAGGTGAGAATATCAAAGAGTTAAACAAAATGACAAATTTTAATGAAGTAACTTTTGTTTAGAATGTAGTATTTCCTTACTGGACTGAAGAAGTAGTTGAAATGGGGATCTAGGGGTAGATGAGTGAATTATCCAAGGGGTTGCCACAGGAAACTAGAGAAGAGGAAGAAGAAAAGAAGAAGGCTAGTATGTATTCTACACACATGTATGTCTTCTATTTTTGCAATGTTTTGCCCTTTTGTAGTTATTTTTAACATGGTGCTTTATGTGCACATGGGTGCTGTTGAAACCATGTTTCACACCGCTTTTAGGTTTTGAAGCTAATTCAGCCAAGCTAGCTATAATTTAAATAGCTTCGCCAGTTCTCTTCTTTCCTTTCCTTTCACTGAAAGGGAGGGTGTAGGCAAGCTATAAATAGCCCGCAGCCAGCAAAATGTGGGAGGACCTAAGAGTGCTGCTCACATAAGCATTGAGCTGGTGTGGTTTGTGGACTGTTGCTTGGCGCCAGGTTTAACACATTAAACAGACTGTAGACTTTTAACATTTATTATGATTACATTCAAGATAAAGATTTCAACATGTTATAAGGATAGCAATTTTAAGCTTTCGCTACAGCTAATTCTGACAATTAGTCCTTAAACTAAAGTTGGTAAAAAAGAAGAAATAATTATCCTATTATCTACAGTCTTTATTTGTTAATAATGTTTAACATTAAAATGTGTTATTTTTTAAATTTTAATAATAGATGCAAGTAGTGGAAAATAAAATGAAGGATGAAGAACATGACAGTGAAGGGGATGAGGAAGAGGAGGAGACAGAGAGTGAGTCTGAAGAAGTAAGTATTTCAAAATTAGTATCTTATCTTTATTTGCTCTTTTTTTAATAATTATTTGTTGATTTTTATTAAAGTTCTGTAATTAATCTTTCTAAAGTGATAGAAAAACGTTGAAAACAAATTTGATTTATTTTGAAGAGAAGGAAGTGAAGGTTTATTTTTGACATATATAATAAAGTTGAGAGTTGTATTTTGATAATAGTCTGGAATACTTGTACTATTCCAAGCATGGTTACTGGATTTCTTTTGCAGGAAATTGAACCCAAGCTGAAATATGAGCGTATTGCCAATGACCTGACAAACGGCATACTGAGCAAGGATGCTGCAAGTTGTATTGCAGTGCACACAAAGGTGAATGTTTATGATAGGAGAAATATTCCTTAATTTTTTTCTTCACACCTTCTGAGTCAATTTCAGTCATAAAAATATTTATGTTAAATGTTAGGACTAACCCTGTTATATATATATCTATGTGTTTGTGCATACATGAGTGTGCATTTGGAATTAATAAAAAATTAGGAAATTCTAGTTGCAATAGTTTTAGAATTTATGAGAGCTATTTCTTAATCAATAATTCAATGTTAAGATATTTGTAAATGTACATGATTTAGTTTCCTTTTTGGTGTTTTTGTTTGTGTGTTTGTTTTCTATAATATTTTTATATAATATTTTCAAAAAAATATTAAAATACTAGATACTGAATATTAGCAGGGAAGAACCTGCAGTACATTGTTTACTTCTAAATTTCATTGTTCACATTGATTACAGTTTCTGGCCCTTGGTACACACTGGGGAATGATTTTCATTCTTGATCACACTGGAAACAACATCAGAGAGAAGGAGATCATGGCTGTAAGTCACAGTTATGTATAATAGAATACTAACTAATTTAATGCAATACAATAAAATGCAACACAGTAGAACCAATGTTTGCTGCTAAGATGTGTTTTTGTTTTTTCTCAAACCATTTCACTTTTCAGTTTCAGAAGAACAATAAATTGTCACAGTCAAACACAAAATCAAGAAATCCTTCCTGTGCATTCAAAAACATGAAAGTGTTTTACTTTTACTTTTATTGTTACTCCTCAAACAGTGGTATTTTGGACACTTGTTCAGTGAAGTTTAAGAATAGCTATTGCTTTTTTTTTTCTTTTTTTTTTCCTGTTAGCTATAATATTGGATCTTTTTTATATTGGATAAGTCCCTTACAGTTAAAGTGACAATATTTTAATCTCTCTCTTATTTAGTTGTTGATGAACATTACAGCATACCACCACAGTAAACCAGATCAGCATTGACGAAAGAGGAGAGTACTTGGCCAGCTGTTCAGATGATGGAAAGGTTGGTGTTTGCCAAAGTTTTCAAATTCATGTTCGATCTATGAATTATTCTCTGTTGTATTAATAAACCTTGTGGAATTATTTCATGCTTTGATTTCAAGTGTCCAAATGCATATACACTGGAAGAATGTTTTTCCAACGGCACATATATTTTGTTAGTAGACCTGAGAAAAGCAGTGTGGTACGTATAGTTAAACTGCCAATACATACTATTCACGTTAATTTCTAAGAATCTGCCCAGGAATTTCTTGCTCAATCATACGTTTGTTAGCAGCCACAGCAGCGTTGTGTGAATTGTTACACAACTGGTGTTTGTTTTGCAGGTTATCATTGCTGGTCTTTATGGCACAGAACAGAACCAAACGGTGTCTTTTGACAGGCCTGTGAAATCAGTGGGCATTGATCCCGACTTCTCAAGGCATGGCAAGGGACGGCAGTTTGTCATCGGTGAAGAAAAAGTGAGTTCAACATCAAAGATAAACATTTGAACATTTGTGTTTGGTGAATTTTGTTTTCAGTACATGTAGTGAAGGTTTGGATGCAAAGGGGGTGATGGGGTGAGAGTTGTGTTTATCAGTGACATTAGTAACCCTGCAACCTTTAACTTAAATGCTGAATGATAAGAGCGTACATTTTGGATGTGGTTTAGTGTTGGCAAAAAATCATCAATGAAGAGAAATCACTGACGAATTCTTGGGCATGTGTACTAATTGTCCTCCAAGCTTTCTGTACCCCAAAGTTCCAGTGATTGCAAAACAAGCATTGTTTGTTTGTTTATCTTCTGCAGGGTATTTGAAATATTATAGCTAAAGCTTACAAAAAATTCTTGTTTCACAAATTGCAGCTGGTCATGAATGAAAAGGGAGGCCTCTTCCGTTCCAATAAAACAACCACTATTCATCAAGGAGAAGGACCTGTGCGTAACATCAAGTGGAGAGGGGAATTTCTGGCCTGGGCCAACAACATTGTGAGTGCTGACTGTATTTCTTAGCAGTATCACTATCAGTTTTAGCCTTTCGTCCCCTATACGCCTATGTGTCCGGGGACGTTAATCTATATAACTAACTAACTAACAGTTTTATCTAATTTTCTGAAATTATTGAAAGAAACACTTCTTATATTTTTGTCAACTGTTGATAATACTAGGCAATGTTGCTGCTAGAAATTGTGGATAGTTTTGCTGTTTATGCTTAGCCTGTCCTTGTTCTAATCTCAATGCTAGAACAGATGATAGCGTTGTTGTAAACTGTTCTCCTTTTACTCCCCCAGTGGTGGTCAAGGTCACTGAAGGTCAAGGTCATTCCAAGATCACTATTTTTTGGCGTGATAAAACGGTACTGTCACATTGTAAGATTGTAGTGTTAAGTCTTGGTTGATGATCAACGATACGTTCTTGAGAGTGTGTCATATACGCTTGTTGAATGAAAATGCTGGTTAATCTTTTACTTTCACTGTGTTCTAGGGGGTCAGAGTGTGGGACACAAGTGCCAGATGTCTAATCACTCGCATTGACAAAGACCACAGGTTGGTAATGTATTTGGGGTTTGTGTTGCTGTTGTTGTTAATTTGATTTTCTTAAATGTTAACGTTTCAGAATTCATCTAATCTTTTTTTGTACACCTTTAATATTTGTGCACAACAATTTTTGACTCGCATGCATAGCAATGTAAGTTTATGTACTTGCCCACCAACATTTTTTTTTAAACAGATTTTTGCAAATCTATGTGAGTTGAGTCCTAAATAGTCCAAAAATCACATAAAATAAAAAATTGTCCATCCATCTATCTGTTTGGCGTCAGCCTTCATGTGTCCGCCATCCAAAACTGTGCAAAACTTGTAAGTGGCTTAATATCTCAGAACCTATTTCAACTATCACAGCCAAACTTGGTAAGATGGTGTATATCCATGTGTCGCAAACCTGGGTGTTACTGGGTGATCACTACTGATGAAGGACTTCCTTGACTTTCATGACTTACCCCAGAACATGGTTTTATTTCAATAAAAAAACCTAAGGTACACCATTTCATTCCAACACTTCACAAACACATAACACATTTTTCCAAGTTCGAGTATTTTATTATATTCCGTTCATTTTTCTTCGAGATCGGAACGATAATTTGGCGATGCTTTTGTCATGGTTACCGAAAATAAAGTTCGATTGTTTTTTTACTTAGCTTCTTATAAAGTCCTCGTTGAAATCGTTGTTAACAGATGAAGAAATCCGGAACTAGGTGAGTTGGTAGAAAAGTTAATAGGAGCTGGAACTTGACGTCGATGTCGCCGTTAGATCTAAAGGCTGTCCATGACCCACCAGTGACTTCTGTAGCCCTCGTTAACGTACACTTCCATCTTAGAATCAGTCACTCCGATCTTAAGCCAGACGTCAGTGAAGAATCCAGTGCCAGTCTCAAAGATGACATCGTCACGTAGATCCAAGACGATTCATACCACAGAATAAAAAAAACACCTGCCGAACAAAACTAGTCTTAGAAATCTGCATGAAAATTATTTTCATACAAACTTAAACTCCTCCAGGTCCGGCTCTGCTTGGAAAAACATGTTACGATTAATCAACACATCAGTCCCCTGAAAACCAACTGCATTCAGACGAACCAACTATTTTTCTCTGGAAAAGAAATGCATTCAAACAAACAAACTATTTTTCTCCTCTGGAAAACAAATGCATTCAATGAACAACCTATCTCACTACTCTGAAAAACAAATGCATTCAGTGAACAAACTATTTTTCTCCTCTGAAAAATACATATATTCAATGAACAAATCATCACACGTATCAATCTTCTTGGGAAATCATCTTGAATGAAGAAAAATCTAAATATTTACCCTACGGTGCCAGAATTTCAGCTAAAGCTGATCAAACGTCGAGGAACAACTATCTTCCTGGCCCAACCACATCTGACATCATTCAGCCTCCAGCTAAACTGTCGTTGGCACCCCACAGAATAAGTTGCCTCGGAGCTTGGGTAGAATCCTTCCTGTCCAGTCTAGATCTCTTTCCCAACTGATTGACAGTTTTCCTAACCGATTTTGCCTCTGTTTCATTTTACTAAGGTTACCATACTTTTATCATTAAAACAACCAATGAAAATTTCCCAACGCAAACAAATGACCTATCACCTCAAATATTATATTTTGTAAAATTAATAGCTCACAAACTCTTTTCTTTCCCTAAAATTTTATTATTGGCATTAATCACAAACTTTCACACAAAAGAATCATCGATAAAAATCGTCCATTTTATTCTTTTTCTAGGAATACACAAAATGGCGATTTACACGCAGCAAAATTGACGTCATATTTCTAAATCTAGCACAGGCACTCTATACAACAATTTGCACTTGGAAAAATAAAAATCCTCGCGAGCGTTTCGTTTCGCGACACCATGAGACCTCATAAATGATCAGTGAATGAATGACTTCACGTCAAGGTCACAGGGTCAAGAAATGTTAGTCAAAAAGTGACAATTTGGTACTTTGTGGTGACTTTGACCTTGAGATAAAAGTCCAAGCTTTTTGTATTTAGAGATGATAGGTTGATCTTTTATATATGTTTGGTTGTTGATCTTGTAGGCCAATGTCATTTTGGGCCTTGCAAAAACGTTTAAAAATGGGTTATCATATATGCATTGGAATGGCCATATATTTAACCCATTGGATTATTTAATCAAACATGAGCATGAGAGTCCATACGAAGGTCAAGGTGATCCCAAGGTCAAGGTCACTGAAGGTCAAGGTCATTCCAAGATCACTGTTTTTTGGCGTGATACACCTTTTGCTTATTTGATTGAGGTCAAGGTCAGGAGTATCAAAAGATCAAAGTCAGTATTCAGGCATGGGAATTGTACGCCCTTTGGTGTATTTACTCCCCACTGAAGTCATCTAGGCACCCAAGTAAAACCTTGTATTCCTTAAAATGCTTTTCCAAGACTTTTTTTAAATAAATATTTTATTTCGTTCTGGCAATAAGATGAAGGATTGTCTGCTACAATACAAGCCTCGGTTTCGATTTCACACAACGCCATATGGGCACACACACTGTATTTAAAAAGCAAAATGGCGGATCATTGGGATATTGTTAACTATGGTGATGATTTTAATTACATGAATTGCCTCTACAAATGGATGTGGCCGTGGATGGATGTAAAATGGCAGTCAACCGATTCTACTTTGGAGTTGAAACCTGCTCCCGTTTGCTACAGAGAATGGTTTAGAAAGCTGTCCAATGCCGGTAAAGAGTAAGGAGTTGTGGTGTTCGGTAAACATGCAAATTCTGACACCAAATGGAAGGTTCGTTCTAGAACTTCTAATACCACCTTGCCTGGCAAGAGAATTGTAAATATATAGGTTAGGTCATTCAGACATGAACAATTTAGAAGTACAAGTAGATCTGTTGCTGGTATCAAAAATCTAGGGTGGAGAGGGGGTGGAGGAAGGGGGAAGGGGGGGGGGGGCAGATGAAAATACACTAAAATACAATCAAAATTGATGTTGACAAAGGTGTCAGGAAACGTACACTTTTCTTATATTACTAGGCAAGTGCGGCCTATATTGAATTGTTTGGATGAGAATTTTCAGCAATAATTCTACTGTAGGTTATGGTTAATACACTTTTGATTTAGCAAGAAAAATAGTAAGTCTGCTAAAATAAAAATGGTTATATTACAGCAGTGGCTTGATATATACTGATCTTACAACCAGAATTAGGTCTTAAATCAATGTTGTATTCTTTTTTTTGTGCTTTGGTTTGTCTCTTTATGATTTTAATAAAATAACAATACAAGTTTGATCATGCTGGATATCTTGGTTAAGTATATAATAGATGGATAATCATTGTTTACAGGGCACAGGAGACCACTAACCACCAATAATGAATAAATAGCTACCAATATGCTAACACACACACATCTTATACACAGACACACAACCTAGAACACAGTAAAGTAAATAATAAAGTAAATAATTGACAATGTAAGTGACTAATTTATGTTCTGTAATAATAGGAAAAAAATCCTAATTGTGTCAATAATAATAATACAAACTATTATTAATAAAAGTTCAGTAATATTTTTTTTTAATGTAATCAATTATATGTAATATGTTATAAATATGATTCCATTTTTTAATGTAAAAAAAAAAGGTTTATATTATAGTATTACGAAAAGTTGTTCCTCAGTACAATTGAGTGCAGATTTTACTATAGTTAAGAGTATAAAATGTTTTATATTTTCTATAGTAAAAGAAGAAGTAGTAGAAGAACAAGCAGGATTCAGGCCAGGGCAAAGTACAACTGAGCAGATTTTCAACCTCAGAATAATCTGCGAGAAATACCTACAGCACCAACATCTATTTTATGTGTTTGTAAACTTCAAGAAAGCGTTTAACCGAGTCTGGTATGCAGCTCTGTGGGAATTCATGAGTTTGTACAAAATAAGCGTTAACATTATTGAAGTCATCTAAAGCCTGTATGACAAGGCTACCAGGGCAGTCCTTCACAACAGCGCATCGGGAATTGGATCAGAACAACAATTGGCTTGTGTCAATGATGCCTACTCTCTGCAGCACTCTTCAACACATTCCTAGAGTGCATACTCTCTCCAGTACTCTTCAACATCTTCCTAGAACGCATCATGTCAGATGCCCTTGCAGATCACAAAGGCACAGTCAGCATAAGGGTAGAGCAATCTTCAACCTCCGTTTAGCGGATGACATTGATGGTTTGACTGGAGAGGAACAAGAACTTGAACAGCTGGTACAGAGGCTTGACACCACCTCCAAGGCCTTTGGAATGGAAATAAGTGCAGAGAAGACCAAAATGATGACCAACACCACCAATGGCATCAACATGGACATCAAAATCCAAGGCCAATCCCTCAACGCAGTGCATAGCTTCAAATATTTAAAAACCATTGTATCAGACAATAGTTCCCAACAGGAAGTCCTCTCCAGGATCGCACAAACAACTGCTGCCCTGACAAGGTTGAAGCCCATTTGGAAAGACATGACCATCAGTCTACACTCCAAGAAGGCTGCTGCTCTCCCTTGTCATCTCCATCTTCCTATATGCTTGCGAAAAATGGACCCTAACAGCAGATTTACAACGAAGAATGCAAAGCATGGACATGAGGTGCTACAGAAGACTTCTGGGCATTTCCTATATCCAGCATAACACCAGTGACGAAGTCCGACAGACCATCATACAATCCTTTGGACAACAACACGATAACATGCTCACAGTGGTGAAGAAATTGAAACTCCGATTGTATGGCTTCGTCACAAGAACATCAGGCCTTGCAAAGAACATCTTGCAAGGCACTGTGCAAGGAGACAGAAGAAGAGGGAGACAGAAAAAGAGGTGGGAGGACAACATTCAAGAATGGACTGACTTGACGCTGATCGAAGCCATAAGGGTTGCTGAGGACAAATGGAGTACGCTAGTTAAAGGATCATCTGTGGTGCCTAAACGACTTTTGAGTTACGGGATAGGAATATGATTGGATAGTAAAATAAGCACAAAATTAGTGGTTATATTGCAAAATGCTTTCACCTTTAGGGGGTGTTGCTCCCTGACTCCACTCCACAAGGGGGGGCCTATGGCAGCCCCGCTAGATCCCCCCCTTGCGAGCTGTGCTCCCCAATCATTTTCCCCAATTCCCATGCCTTTGCATTTTAATGCCACCGCTTCATTTCGTTTTTTTCTGGGCATTCATTTTTATGTTAAATATTGCAAGTTTCATAAGGAGCATGTGAGTCATATGGGCTTAGCGCTTCTAGTTTTTTTTTTTTCAACAATGCACTTACTATTGTTTTTTTTAATCTTTTTCAGCCATCGGCCAGAACTATATATATGCCAGCTAGTGTGGAGGGATGATAGAACACTTCTGGTGGGATGGGGAGATAAGGTCAAGGTAAAATTTGCTTTTCCTTTGAGATTATTTGTTTCTGTATTCAGCTATATTTGGCTTCAATATCATATTTGTAAGTGATGTATTTTGGACTAGATTATTTTGTCTTAGTTTCTTGTATGGTGTCCTCAGTTGTTTGGAGCACAGTTTTTAATCCGTAATCCTATCCTATCCCTTAACTCAGAAGTTGTTGGGGCACCACAGATGATCGTTTAACCAGCATACTCCATCTTTCTCCGTCCTCAGCAACCCTCATGGTTTCGCTCGGTGTCAAGCCAGTACATTCTTGAATGTTGTCCTCTCACCTCTTTTACTGCTTCCTTGTACCGTGCCTTGCGGGATGGTCTTTGCAAGGCCTGATGCTCTTGTGACGAGGCAATACCATCGGAGTTTTCATATCTTCACCACTATGAGCATGTCATCGTATTGTCTAATGGCTTGTGTGATGGTCTGTCAGACTTCGTCATTGGTGATGTGCTGGGTATAGGAAATGCCCAGAAGTCTTCTGTAGCACCTCATCTCCATGCTGTATTCTTCGTTGTAGGTCTGCCGTGAGGATCCATGATTTGCAAGTGTATAGGAAGATGGAGATGACAAAGGAGAGCAGCAGCCTTACTTTTGAGTGTAGACTGATGGTCTTGTCTTTCCAAATGGGCTTCAACCTTGTCAGGGCAGCTGGACGATCCTGGAGAGGACTTTCTGTCAGGTCCCATTGTCTGATACAATGCAGGAGTGAGATTTAACCCAGGAGACTAACTAGCCCGCTGGGCTAGCTAGTAAGTAAAGTGAGGTAGCCCGCGTGGTTTTTAGGCAGACCGACAATCGTGTATTTACGTCAATGTGTACAGTGCATTAGACCAACTTCTTTATCGAAAATGAGCCAAGATCGATCTTCGCCATCTGAACATTTCAGCCATGCAGTCTAAAAATTTCTTTTTCTCTTCGATTCATACTCTTTGTCACGCTCTTTCTTCTCCGAACTTTTCGCTTTCTTTGACGGGGGTTCGTTGACACCAGAAATAAAGTTCCACATTTTCGGATCAACAACCATCACCTTGACAATAAACGTAATTTGTAGTGTGTGTCTTTTTCACAAACAAAGCAGGCAGCTCGCTTGGTGCGAAAGGGAAGTAGGCAAAGGGAAATAACGCTCGCGTATGCTTCATACTCGTAGCAGACGAACAGTGACCTAAAAACGCTCTCGCTTCGGACCGAGCTTCTAAAAGTCTGCAAATTGTTTTTTTTTTTTTTTTTAGGTCGCCAGGTGGGCTGGCTCAGTCAATTATAAAGTGAGGTCGCCCGAGCCAGTTTTAAGTTGCCTCGGGCGACCGCTAAATCTCACTCCTGCAATGGCTCCTAAATATTTGAAGCTATGCACTGTGTTCAGGGATTGGCCTTGGCCTTTTGTCCATGTTGATGCCATTGGTGTTGTTGGTCATCATTTTGGTATATGGTCTTCTCTGCACTTATTTCCATTCCAAAGGCTCTGGAGGTGGTGTCAAGCCTCTGTACCAGCTGTTCAAGTTCTTGTTCCTCTCCAGCCAATCCATCAATGTCATCCGCAAAACGGAGGTTGGAGATTGCTTTACCCCTTATGCTGACTGTGCCTTTGTGATCTGCAAGGCCATCTCACATGAAGCGCTCCAGTAAGATGTTGAAGAATGTTGGAGAGAGTAGGCATTCTTGACACACCCCGATGGTTGTTCTGAACCAGCTCTCGATGGCGATGTTGTGGAGGACTGCACTGGTAGCCTTGTCATACAGGCTTTTGATGACTTCAATAATGTTTTTGCTGATGTTGTACACCCTCATGATTGTCCACAGAGCTGTATGCCCGACTCAAACGCTTTCTTGAAGTCTACAAACACATGATATAGATATTTTTGGTGCTGTAGGTATTTCTCTCATTAATCCATAAAGTTTTGATGAACTATTTCCAGGAATTAACATTTCATATCTGTGCAGGTCTGTGTAGTGAAAGAACATAAGAGGACAGACACTCAAGACATGCCCAGGAGATATGTGGAAATAAGTAAGTGATCTTTAAATAGTTAATCTTCTTGTAAAAGCTGCAATCTGATAAAATCCTAACTTTTATTTATTTTTCACATCTTATAGATAGTACAGTGGAACCTCCGGTATCCGTCTGTCTGGTATACGACTCTCTCCGTTATGTGACCTGAAAACTTCTGACGGATTCACTTCCAATAATTAACTCTTAGCGTCCTATAGCGCGGTAATGCGCGCCTCGCCCGTAATCCTGAAGCGCGGTAATGCGCGCCTCGTTAGTGCACCTTTTAGTCTTGAAATCACAGGAAATAGGAACTCTCCAGTGCGTGAGAGAAGGTTTAGTCAACTTCCAGAAAGGTTCCCGTGTGTTTTCCGCTATCGTTTTCGCAAGTTTGATGTGGTTTTGTGTACGTTTTTAACGATTTTGTTTGAGGTTTGAGTTTGCGAAAGTTACGGCCATGATGGCAGGGGATAGCTCCGACAGTAATAGTGAGTTTGGTAACCTTATCAATGAGCTTATTGCTGAAAGAGCACAAGGACTTGGTGTAGACAACCAGAGTGAGTTTTCGTGTCTGTGTACACATTCACATGCAATCCACACTGTCTTGTTGTTGTTTTATTAACATAGTCCATACAATACCTGTAATTATGAATTAATTACAAGATTCCAACAGGTAAAAATAGTACTAAAGTCAAAATGGTTCTTTGGGTACATAGAATAACCATTTTGTAAACATATCCTAAAATATGAAGTTAATGTGGCAATAAATAAATTTTTTGCAATTTTTTAAAATTCATAACCCAATTTATTGCAATAAACTTGAAATCCTTACAGGATATAGGCGCAAATGTACAGAAAACCTTATAGGACGCTAAGAGTTAATGACCTCTGGTATGCGACAACCTCGTTTATGCGACCAGCGTCCGTGTCTTAAGCACTTTATACGACCGTCTTAGGCAATTTAAAAGAGATATAAGTTAATTTATTGTCTGTAACTTTCGTTTTTTCTCTCATGTTAGTGTACGCCTGCTGTTGTCTGCTATTTCCGGTTCGCAAGTAAGGGACATTACTAGCCTACACTGGCTTGTCAAAATGGCTTCGCGCAAGAGAAAAGTTTTGAGTTTGGCAGAGAGAAAGTTTTTCCTTGTTAAAAGTGTCTGAAGACACGACTGTTTTCTATTTTTGAAGATGTGAATAAAAGACAAAGCTAAAAATAAAACATGTTTTACAGTTTTCTTTGTCAGAGAATACATGCTGGTGAGTGTGAAAATTATGACTACATACCTCTTCGAGCCTGACCCTCCCCCCTCTCCCCCCGCTCCCTCCTTCCCCCCACCCCCCCTCCCCCCTCCCCCCTCTTCCTTCCTCACCTCTTGTTTCCGGTATAAGACCACCTCTATTATAAGACCGTTTTTTCTCAGATTTTGGACCGTCGTATACCGGAGGTTCCACTGTATTACCGTAACCCGAACCTAACATTGTACTTCTTGACATGGTCAACTGAGGCAAGGGAGGCAATCATGCAATATTTGTACACATGAGTACAGCAGAACCAAAATTGAAAGTAGCTGGCTATCAGATCATATTTATAGGAATTTCCTGGGAGGGTATGTCATGTCAGCCTTTCTAAGCGGGGTCAGAATACATACACGAGTCTCATTAAACTCATTATTGTAACAAATAAAGTGTGAAAGGAGTACAACTGGTGTTTGAATGTGTAACTAAAGACTGAACTCACTATTGGGTAAAAAATGATATTTTTTAGGAATACGCAAGTTATTAGTAAGTACGTTAATATTATGTTTTTTAAAAAGACTGACAATATGTTTGCTATGATTTGTGTACTCAGTCATTTATTAATGATGTGCTCTTTCTTTTCAGCTGCTATGTTCACAACTGAATTCTTTGTGTGTGGCATTGCACCCATGAATAACAACTTGGTTATTCTTTCCTATGACTTGGACGGCATGCAGCAAGAGGTAAGCCTGGATCATCATTGGCATGCAAACTAACAACAAACAAGTCAAATTTAATTTGATTTGAGCATGTTATTCATGATAGCTTGGTATATTTTTTTTCTTGACTTTATCCCCAGGGATGGGAGAAGATAGAGGGCATGTATGAGAAGAGCTTGTTTGGGTTTGACTTCACAGTAGGGTAATAGATCATCTCCAGATTGTAATGGTGCGGCCTTCAACATGCTTCATAAGTGTGGATTCAACGTATCACCAGTTAAGTGTTACTTTTGTCATATGTATTGTTCAGCTTACTGATGTTTATGTTGTATTTTATGGCTTTGTGCAGGGAGGACGCATGGTGTGCAAGCGGCCACATTTGCAGATCATTGAGCCTGGCATGAACAAGTATGAAGAGATCTCCAATGATGCCCTGTCCATTCGAGGCTTTGAAGAGTATCGCAACAGTGATTACCACTTAGGTGAGTTTATATGGTTTCAGTGTTAGTTTTTTAAAATATAATTTAAAGGGTTTGGGGGTAGAAATCAAAATTAAGCACATTCCCCCAACCCCCCCCCCACCCACCCCACCCCCCTTCCAAAAAAAAAAAAATTCAAATGCCTGCTAAGAGATGCTTAATATTCATACATTCTTTGTGTCTAATATTTGGTCTACTATTCACAACTTTCCGGCACCTCTCATAAAAACTGGTGGGTATCGCCATTATAAATTAAAACGAGGTTAGCATGAAACCAAGTTCCGGTCTGCTTGTTTTGCTTTTATCAAAGCTTGATGCGTGACTTTTAAATATGGCAAATTGCCGAAAACGACGATTGTTAGAGCCAGAAAACGAGTGGGATAAGTATAAAAACGGTGGAGGAAGTACATGCTCAGTGAAAGGATGCAAAAAACAATCGTAGAGGCCTGTATTTGTGGCGACTTCGGAGGTGCGTCGATCATCGACAGAAAGTGAAACAGGACCTGAAGACTCTTGTAGTTTTCCATAGCTTCGCCGTCGCAACCTTCACAAAACACGAAGTAACTGACTATGTTAGGCGAGCGTTGTGGCCAAGTGGGCTAAGGCGGGACTAACTTGCCTTGTCCACAAGCCAGAAACCAATGGCGCCTGACAGGTGTGGGTTCGAGCCAGCATCTGGGCGTTATGTTTTTCAGAATATTTTTCAAAAATTCACAAATAATGTTAGGTAGGTAGGGTTTAGGCGCGCCACTGGCGATAGAAAGAGATAATAAACTGCAGCAAAAAAAAATAAAAATATGTGAGGGTACGATACAGATGGCCAGTGACACATGTTATTATTCTTCAATATTTGGAAATAACTCACTAAAACACGCGGAGAAAAAAAACGGAAGTATGTTTCATTGAGGGGATTCCCGTTGGTGCATAGGATAGCAGAAAAGTGTGAATAGCAGTAAATAGCTTATCTCCCTTAGAACCACACTGTAAAGTGGAGACTGACTGAGGCTTATGTCGCCTCTTCACTATTTCTGCCACTGGTTACTGTAACAGCAGAAATATTGACGACAAACATGTAGGAAATTAGCTTAGCGAAACAGAGATACCATCGAATGGAACTGGACATTAATACAACAGTTAGCTAACAAGCAGCACACACATGGCAAATTAACTTCCTGGAAACAGTCACACCGCCGATACTACCGATACCATCTAACAGACGGAGCGACCAAGAATTTTAAATAGCATACTTTAGTCAAAAACGGACTAGAACGTTGTCCCTGTTAAGGAGCACTCCAGCCAAAAGTTACCAAGATGATGTCACCACTTGGGCAGGCACAGCTTATCGTTATTACATCTATTCTCCACTCTATCCCTGACACTCCACTTGAAAGATAATTATGCGTGTCCAGTGACAAGAGAGCGGGGGAGGAACTATTCGAATTAGAACCATAATTCTGTAGATGCGAGAGTAAAGAAAACGAGAGCTAAAAACGATTGGTCAGAAGACTACTAGGGACTTTTGCATACCCTTGGGGACCAAAAATCAGCTAGTCAGTCGCAAAAGAACTGTTAAGCTGTGAGGGTCGACCAAAGGAACAAACTGCAGTGTTCGTCTATCTCCATCTCATCAAGAGAGTGCTAGAGACGTAAAAGACGATTTCACGAGTCCCAGAGTCTACAAGTAAGATAACACTAGTAGTTTTGATATGTGTATGTTTATTGTATATTGATTGCCATGTATTGATAATATGTTCTTGATATATATATATATATAGTTACAGAAACCAGATTATTGTTTCTGAGACAGTATGCATGTGGATTGATGTATCTTAGCCTTAAGATTCGAATTGAATTGTGCATATGGGAACCCTGCAGGTGTCTGATGCTATAGACACTTTGCAGAGGAGACCGCACACTTATAGCTAACGAGAATACTGTAGCCAGAGCCCTGACTTTTACAGGTCGGACCTGGGATCATGTTTGTGGAGACGAACGCCTGACCGTCGCTCCCGTGGTACCAAAAGGAGAACAATCCAGAGTCTACCTGGCCACGTCCGAACCCCACAGCTACAAGGGTGACTCGACTCACTGTAGATAAGTCACCCGCCAAGGAACTGAGTCCCACCCTCGAGAAACGTATAGAAAACCACTCGAATTTATAAAACTACGAACAGTGAAAATCATAACTACAGTTAGCACAGGATGAATAAACCCTGCTAACGAACTCTCCCAGCAGGTTGAACTATATTACTTATTAAATTACCGGTTAATGCAGAAATGTTAAAGTTTGTGTTGAATATATAAAAAGTGAAATTACATACATACGACTGGTGTCATTCTATTTGTATTGTTGTGTAGCTATTAGTTTTCTTCTCTCGAGACATAATAATCTAGTCTTTTGATTAGTAATTAACGGTTCTCAAGTTGAGCCAAATGATACTAAAATTCCCGAGAACAAATATAAATTTTATGTGACCAAAGTGCCGTGATCTGTCTCTCACACAACTTTAGGAATTCTGGTAAAAGAACGACCGATAGTGGTAGCACATTGCCCATCTATCAACAAGTCTTACCCCCTAGTAAGATAAACGTATCTTCCCCAGAATATCATCACAGTTACAAACAGATTGCAGGTTTTCTTGAAGTATTATGTCACCACATACCCCGTCCGAAACTAAAAAAGAAGGGGAGACTTTACTATCCAACTACGTTATATCTCCCGGCGTAATGGATAGGCTTTATGACCAGCAGCAGAGATTGGGGAGAGGTGAGCGTAAACCTCGGCCAACTTCAGCTGTGCAGTGTACCTTGGAACATGAATTTTTGCAATGAGATTTCAGGGTTCAGCCTGACACAAAAAAGCTATGGGCCATTGGGCCCCTCAGATCAAATTTCAATGGGCCATGATTTCAGCAGTAATTTACGTACATGTAAAAGATAACCTGGAGATATTATTACAGAAATTAAAACAAAATAGATTATTGTGAGTGTGTATGTGTTGTGAAGCATGTTTACCAACAAAACACTAACCAGAACAGGGATCAGTATTTTGACTTGACTCGGGGCTCACACAATCATCTTGCGTAGGATTAGCGGCGGTAGACTGTAGTTTAACAGCAGCAAACGACAGTCTAGACTGTCCTACCTCAAGTTTAGGTATTTTGGGGGGGGCATTTTCAAAGCGGCACAAAGAAAAACACAAAATCCTCCTTGCACGGACACAACATACGTGCAGACGATAGCAAATTCTGATTTGGAAGAATCGTACAACACTTCTTATTGGCTGAAAGATCAACATCCGGGCCCTCATTGCCAATCGCTGAACTTGCCTTAGCAAAAGCACGTTTGTCGCCTCCAATACAGTGCACTGTTATTGTGGTGGCGCACTGGTACCAAAAATCGAAGCGCCATTCGGCCCCTGGCAAGAATTGTAGATGGGTCATTTTTAATTTTTATGCGTCAATGGCGCAGGGCGCGCTAGTAAACTGATCCCTAAGATTTTGACTGTACAGAGTCCATGCCGGAAGAGAACCTGTTCTTCATCGTGAGCCCAAAGGATGTGGTTTTGGCACGACTGAGAGACATGGATGATCACATAGCATGGCTTGTGCAGCATGAACGCTATGAGGTTTGTCTTGGTTTATGACCTTTTCTCTGGGGCACCTTTGTTGGGCATTGCTAATCTTTTGTTTAGAATTAAACTTGAGAATGGCCTTATATATCGTGCATAACTATTTATTAAATATTTTGTTCTTTCTGGTTGATTTTCTAGTGATTTTCAATGCCTAACACCTGTTTGTCCATATGTATGATTTGCTACTTCTTTGTTGTTTGGTTGTCCATTTGCTTTTGATATGCAGCCTTTCATCTTTTGATCAAAATATAAATAGAGCTGTGGTTTCCTACTACATTGCACTCACTGGATTACACGTAACATGGTGAATTGCTTATAAATGGTTTAGTTTTATTGAGGCTTTATTGTAGGTAGGTAAAAGGTAAAGGTAGTCCCATAGCCTTGTGGCCGTAGGGGAGCGTGATGTTGGAGATCTTGGGCCAGCGTAATGAGGGTGATGCCCATCTTTCTCCCTCGCTGCTTTACCTTCCCCACCCTTAAGAGAGTAGGTACTCAGTCACAGTTGAGTCAACTGGGGGTGTTGTTATTTGTCGCTTCACGTTCTGCCGTCACCCATCCAAGTGCTAACCGCACTGGACGGTGCTTAACTTGCGACACAGTAGCGAGTGCTCCAACCACTGCGCTATCCGACACCCCAGGCTTTATTGTATAGATTATTTATTTTTTGTCCAGGAAGCCATGGCCTCTGCATCTGATCATGAAAAGGATCTCAAGACTCATACCTATGAAGTGAGTAATGAAGGTTACATTTTTTATTTTAATGGTGTTTGCACTTAGGTTTTTGTTTGTCAGTGGTGAGCAGTGTTGTCCAAATCATCATTAATGCGAATTCAAATAGTTCCATGTACAATTGGGTTACAGGACATTGGGAGAGCCTACTTGGACTACTTGCTTGAGGAAGACAATTACTCACAAGCCGTTAAGATGTGTCCCAAAATTCTAGCCAAGAGGAAGGACCTGTGGGAGGATGAAATCATCAAATTTGCCAAGTTTGGGCAGCTGAAGGTATGTATTTAATTTAATGACTGTTTAACTGCTGGAACGTTTTTGCATGATGCATCCCTTCTGATTTATTTCCAAATTTTGGAGTGTGTGTGTGTTTTTCTTTGTATCCCCTGTAAACTGGACTGGTGTTTTTAAACAACGTTGCTACTATGTACATAGTTTGGTGTGCATTCTTGGAAGGTGGGATATGGTATATCAGTGTTACGTTTATCACTGTGATATTTTGTTGTCTGCAGGCAATTGCCATGTGCATTCCAACCAACGATCCAGTGCTCAGTCCTGATATTTATGAGATGGTGCTCCACGACTTTTTGAATTCAGATTACGAAGTAAGTTCTAGTTTGTTTCTATTTCTTTTCTTTTTTCAAAGTTATAGTAATTGTTTTATAGTGTTTTGTGTGTTCTAATCCTTTTTTTCTGTTATGTACAGTTGTAACAGGGAGGTTTTATACCTGTGTTGCAGTTGTTTTACCAGCTTATCAAGGCATGGCCTCATGAGCATTACGACAAGGATGTGGTGGTCAGTGCTGTAGTGGGCAAATTGGACAGAGATCCTGACCAGGAGCTTCTGATTCAGAGTTTGGGGCAACTGTAAGCACTTATAATGATGATTGATTGATTGACTGACTGATTGATAAATAAGGATTTATAAACCATTACATCGCTTCAATTGAATGGGTGTGTTCTAAGTGTATAACAGCCACACACATACATCCTCTCAAACCACACTGCACACCACACCATACCATTACATAAACGCATATATTTTCTTCTTATCGTCTCTAGCAGAATCAATAATTAATTTGAATGTTTGTTCGTCAGGTATGCTTACCAGAAGGCCTTTGATAAAGCTTTGGCAATTTACCTGAGGTTTGTAGTATTATTATAATTATTATTTTTTTTAAAGTATCTTTTTATTTTTGACTTGCATGCTTAGAAATGTGATTCTGTGTACTCCCCCCCCCCCCCCCCCCCCCCACCCCCACCCAAATTTTTTTTTTTTCAAGGTATTTGCAAATCTGTGTGATGTGGGTCCTAAATAGTCCAAAACTGACATTACAAATTTGTGTTGTTGTCCTTTTGTCCTTCTGTCTGTCCGCCGTTCGCCATCTACCGTCTTGACGTGCAAAACTTTCAAGTGGATTAATATCTCAGAACCTATTTCAACTATCACAGCCAAACCTGGGAAGATGGTGTATATCCATGAGACCTCATGAATCATCAGTGAATGAATTATTTCACTTCAAGGTCAAGGTCACATGGTTTAAAACTGTTACTCAAAAAATAAAAAAATTTCACAAAATGTCACTCTTTTCCCTAGGGTATTTATGTTGAACTAATGATTCGTTGATGCGATAAATATCAATGAGATACACATACTTTGCACATTTGTTCAACCTCACTTCAAGGCCATTGGAGCTGTCTAAAGTCAGTTAGTATAAAAACTTTGAACTTTGTACCTTGACCCTAAACTAGGAGAGAAATAACGTTCAAATATGTTGTATTTAGAGGTGATAGTTTGACCTTTCATATGTGTTCTACTTTTGCGTTGATCTTGAAGTTCAAAGCCATTTTAGGCCTTGCAAAAACATGCCAAAAAATAGGTCATCGTACAATGGAATGGCTTTATTTAACCCAGAGTATGCAACAAAATTGGGTTATTTGATCATACACGAGCATGAGATGTCACGTGCAGGTCAATGTCATCCTAAGGTCAGGTAGGTAGGTAAGGTAGGTAGTCCCATAGCCTTGTGGCCGTAGGGGAGCGTGATGTTGGAGATCACACTTATCTTGGGCCAGCGTAATGAGGGTGATGCCCAACTCTCTCCCTCGCTGCTTTACCTTCCCCACCCTCAAGAGAGTAGGTACTCAATCACAGTTGAGTCAACTGGGGGCGTTGTTGTTTGTCGCTTCACACCTTAGCGGTCACCCATCCAAGTGCTAACCGCACCGGACGGTGCTTCACTTTCGACACAGTAGCGAGTGCTCCAACCACTGCACTATCCGACACCCCACCCCTAAGGTCAAGGTCACTGAAAATCAAGGTCATCCCAAGGTAACTTTTTGGGCAAAATACAATATTTGCTATAGTTTATTTAATATTACATGAGTGTATTTGGAACTGGAGGTCAGTGTCAACTCAAGGTCAAGAGCATAGAAAGATCAAAGTCAGTATTACTTCACATTTTTATGCCACTGTTTCATTTTGTGTTTTTTTTATGGGCCGTCATTTTCATGTAAAATATTGCAAGTTCCATAAGGGGCTTTGCCCTCCTAGTTTAATTTTTAATGTAAAAATTTTACAATGTAATCATTTAACAATAAGTTATTGTATTTGAGAAATTGTTCTTAGCTATAAAAAAATTAATTAATTATTAGTGCTTTTGCAAAGACGTGCACAGGTGTTTGGTAACAATGAAATTACAGGAAAGGCTAGCAAGATATCACTTAATTTTTTTTTTCAGGCTGAAGAATAAAGATGTGTTTGCGCTGATTCAAAAGCACCAGCTGTACACAGCACTGAACGATCAGATAAAGCCTCTCATGGCCCTTGACAGTGAACAAGCTACCAAGCTCTTGCTGGACAACATGGATAAAATCCCTGCAAGTTCATCCTTATTTTAATTACATTCAGTTTTTAGCTCTTAATAAAGGCAGTAATTGTAAAGAAAGAACTAAAAGGAAGAATGGAGGAAAGATCCAAGCTGTTAGAAGTTATTGAATTTCCAAATATGATTTGAAACTTTAATACAATGTAATGATAGTAGATTGTGAAACAGATATAAATTCAATACAAGTTCTAAAACCTGAGTTTGTTAATTTATTGGTGTGCTTTATTTCAGGTAGAAAAGGTTGTCCGCCAATTGACAAATGCAAAACGGAAGGATCTGTTGTTTGTGGTGAGTAGTTTTTCAGTGCTATTTACATCTGTTCAAGATTCAAGATTTAATGCTGTTACTTGTTTCTTTTGGGGTATGGAGGATACAAAAATATAATCATAACAATAATTCATGTAAAAAATAACAATAACATTATTTACTATTTCAACTTTAAAATTCTAAACAATAACCTTTTACTAATAACCTTTCCTAATTTTATAAATTTACTCAATTTTAGTAACACTTATTTTTTTTTCTTTGCTGAAACAAATAACATAAATATTGACTTGCAGGAATGCTTCAAAACATTGTTGCAGTGGCATGTTGCTTTTAGTTGTGTGTTTTTTGTAATTTTTTACCTCAATGATATAACAGATTCAGTATGTTTTTTTACAGTACCTTGATCACCTGTTCTCCAAAGACATGCATGCAGCCTCTGAATATGCAGGCCTTATGGTGGAGTTGTATGCAGATTACGACTGCTCCAAGCTTTTGGCATTTTTACGTCGCAGCGAGTCTTATCCTTTGCAGAAAGCTCTGGAGATCTGTCAGCAGAGAAAATTTGTCAAAGAACAGGTGTTCTTGCTTGGTAAGCATCAAGGATATATTTCCATATCATTAGAGTGTTCATGTTTGAAGTACGAGGGCAGTCCGATAAGTACTTAGCCTCACCGCCCGATGGCGCCAGTATCGCAAGAGCAATTTACTATCGTGTAGTACATTCTCGTAGATGACTACTGTCGAAATTTCAGCTGGATCGGCGTCTTAGTTTTATTTTGACCGCGTGTGGAAGCGGGCGTGTCCGCGGATTTTATAAAAATGGAAAAAGAGCAATATCGGTTGGTAATTCGATTGTTGGGCTACGAACTGCTGCCCCATCCACCGTATTCTCCAGATTTGGCCCCGTGTGACTTCTTTTTGTTTCCAAACTTGAAAAAGTCACTCGCGGGGCAGAAATTTGAGTCGAATGAGGAGGTCATTGCGGCCACGGAGGCCTACTTTGCAGACTTCGAGAAAATGTATTTTTCAGACGGGTTAAAGAAGTTGGAGCATCGCTGGGTCAAGTGTCTCGAACTAAAAGAAGACTATATTGAAAAATAAATCGCCACTTTTTCAAAATTTTCGTTTTTCTTTTGTAGATTAAGTACTTATCGGACCACCCTCATATATCATAATTTTCTACTTTAATAGGAGTTCATAGATCACAGAGCATTAAAATTTGGTATTAATTACACATACTGTACCATGACTCAACAAGTGCAATGTTTTGGCGTTGCTAGGTGATAGTGCCCTTTTAGCGGAAGCTGGCAAAATCAAATCAAACATAGAGTTGCTTCCCCTGCACCAAACCGTCACGCGCCCCACGTGCCACAATACGCGTCTAAGCGCTCACGGCAAAGGACAGCACACCTCAATTCTTATTTGGCACTTGGTTAGAGTGGTTGTGCCTACTGTAGCTCTCTTTTTGCTGGCTTACTGCGTTCGCCCGGTAGTTCGTTGTTGCTGCCGGCGGAGTTGTAGGTTTTCTCCATTTTGTCTGGTTTATTATCCTGTTATCCTATTACCGCAGCGGTTCGTCGTGTTCCACCCCGTCGCTGCGTGTCTCTGCTTCGTCGACCGTTCACGCTAGATAGGTCGGTTTACGGTCCCTTCTGTTGCTGTTAGCGCAGCTCCCGCTACGTCCGGGATTTCTTCGTCCCCTCTTCTGCCGTCTTCACTACCGCTTTGCTTCGTTGGCTTTGCTGTTTGTCCACTCCTACGCCCCCTTCTTTGTTGTCTTCTGCCCTTTCAGGTCAGTAGAAGTGGTGGTAAAGAGGTGGGGAGTGGTGGTAGTGAGGTGAGGGGTGGCTCCTTGGTCTTGCCAGAAGTGACCTTGGGGCCGTTTCTGGTCAAGGTTTCGACCAGAAACATATAAGTGGTCGCCCTAGTTTAGGACCACATAATATTTCCAGCAGGGACGCTCCGGCACGGCCGGGCCAGCTACTTGCTGAAGCCGTTCCCTTCTGTTTCCTACGGGATTCAGACCGGGTCGGGACTTCTGGCTTATATAAGTGGTCGCCCTAGTTTAGGACCACATTAATGTCCGACAGGGACGCCCCGGCACGGCCGGATAAGCTCCCTGCCGAAGCCTTCCCTTCTGTTTCCTGCGGGATTCAGACCGGGTCGGGCCTTCGGGCTAATGTCAAGCTTGGGTCACGTAAAGCACTGTACGCAGTGTGTCACAAACCTGGGTGTTACTGGGTGATCACTACTGATGAAGGACTTCCTTGACTTTCATGACTTACCCCAGAACATGGTTTTATTTCAATAAAAAAACCTAAGGTACACCATTTCATTCCAACACTTCACAAACACATAACACGTTTTTCCAAGTTCGATTATTTTATTATATTCCGTTGGTTTTTTTCTTCGAAATCGGAACGATAATTATGCGATACTTCCCGTCGTGGTTACCGAAAATGTTCTTGCTTTCAATTATTTTTACTTAGCTCAAAAACTTCGTCCTCGTTGAATCGTTGATGAATGAAGAAACCAGTCTTTAGATGAGTTGGTGGAAAGTTCGTAAAAATTGGAACTTGACATCGATGTCGCCGTTAGATCTAAAGGCTGTCCATGACCCACCAGTGACTTCTGTAGCCCTCGTTAACGTACAGTTCCATCGCAGAATTAGTCACTCCAATCATAAGCAAGACGTCAGTGAAGAATCCAGTACCAGTCTCAAAGATGACATCGTCACTTAGATCCAAGACGATTCATACCACAGAATAAAAACACCTGCCGAACAAAACTAGTCTTAGATATTTGCATGAAAATTATTTTCATACAAACTTAAACTCCTCCAGGTCCGGCTCTGCTTGGAAAAACATGTTACGATTAATCAACACATCAGCCCCCTGAAAACCAACTGCATTCAGACGAACCAACTATCTTTCTCTGGAAAAGAAATGCATTCAAACAAACAAACTATCTTTCTCCTCTGGAAAACAAATGCATCCAATGAACAAACTATTTTTCTCCTCTGAAAAATACATATATTCAATGAACAAATCATCACACGTATCAATCTTCTTGGGAAATCATCTTGAATGAAGAAAAATCTAAATATTTACCCTACGGTGCCAGAATTCAGCTAAAGCTGATCAAACGTCGAGGAACAACTATCTTCCTGGCCCAGCTAAACTGTCGTTGGCACCCCACAGAATAAGTTGCCTCGGAGCTTTGGTAGAATCCTCCCTGTCCAGTCTAGATCTCTTTCCCAACTGATTGACAGTTTTCCTAACCGACGATTTCGCCTCTGTTTCATTTTACTAAGGTTACCATACTTTTATCATTAAAACAACCAATGAAAATTTCCCAACGCAAACAAATGACCTATCACCTCAAATATTATATTTTGTAAAATTAATAGCTCACAACCTCTTTGCTTTTCCTAAACTTTTATTATTGGCATTAATCACAAACTTTCACACAAAAGAATCATCGATAAAAATCGTTCTTTTTTTTTTTTTTTTTTTTCCAGGAATACACAAAATGGCGATTGACACGCAGCAAATTTGACGTCAAATTTCTAAATCTAGCACAGGCACTCTATAAAACAATTTGCACTTGGAAAATAAAAATTCTCGCGAGCGTTTCGTTTCGCGACATTACGCCCCTCCTCTTGAGCTGAAACATCCATGTTTAAGCTATTCTTTTACAAGTGCAGTCGACTCAAATAGTCTGCGCCAACATTGTCTTTCCCTTTGATAACTTTGACTGTGAAAGAATACTGTTGCAGCTGGAGAGCCCACCTCATCAGCCGACCATTCTCAGTCTT
Source organism: Oncomelania hupensis (assembly GCA_036898135.1). Classification (NCBI taxonomy): domain Eukaryota; kingdom Metazoa; phylum Mollusca; class Gastropoda; order Littorinimorpha; family Pomatiopsidae; genus Oncomelania; species Oncomelania hupensis. Next base: position 138,133 of record JBAHVR010000123.1, read on the forward strand.
GGTTTTCTGCAAATATGTGAGTGGTTGGTGGTCTGTCTCCAAAGTGAAATGTGTTGAATACAAGTACTGTTCAAACTTCTTGACAGCCCATACCACTCCCAAACACTCCTTTTCGATGGTCGAGTAGTTTTTCTCTGCACGGTTAAGCTTCTTGCTTGCATAGGCTACTGGCTGTAACCCTTGCCCTTGATCTTGCAGTAAAACTGCTCCCACTGCAACATCTGATGCGTCACTCCTCAGAGTAAATGGTTTGCTGACGTCAGGTAGCAACAACACTGGTTTGCTTACCAAGCAATCTTTGAGTTTAACGAATGCTGCTTCACATTTTTCATCCCAGGCCACTTTTTCTGGTAGACCTTTCTTTGTCAAATCAGTCAACGGAGCGCTGATTTCCGCATAGTTGCTGATGTATTTCCTGTAGAACCCTACTAGTCCTAGGAATGCTCTGATTTCCTTCTTTGTGATCGGTCTGCTGGCTGACCTGATTTTCTCTGTTTTGTCATCATCAGGCATGACTGTGCCTCCACCCACATGATGACCCAAATAGTCTAACTCCCCGAAACCAAAGTAGCACTTTGAGGGTTTCGCTGTAAGACCTGCCTCCTCCAACCTTTTCAACACAGCATCAATGGCCTCTACATGCTGTTCCCATGTTTCAGTGGCAATGATGATGTCATCAATGAAATGTTCAATATCATCACGCTTCAGAGGTTCAAGTAACTTGCGCATCATTCGAGTGAAAATAGAACTCGCAGTCTTGATACCAAATGGAAGATACGCGAAACAGTACTGTCCCATGGGTGTACTAAACGCTGTCTTCGGTTTATCCTCTTCTTTGACTGGTATCTGCCAATACCCTTTCGTCAAGTCTATCTTTGACAAATAGCGTGCTTTCTGCAATTTTGCAAAGATTTGTGGCACATCAGGAATAGGTTCCGAATCGAACTCTACCTGCTTGTTGAGGCTTCTATAGTCAATACAGAAACGTATTTCACCATCCTTCTTCTTCGCCAACACAATCGGACTATTGTAAGGCGACACTGTTGGTTCTATGACCCCCAACTCCAACATGTCAATGACCTCCTTCTTCACTGTTTCTACCTGCGCAAATGGTAGCGGGTATTGCCTCACATGCACTGGCTCTTGTGATGTAAGTTTGAATTCACATTCCTCGATTTTACATTTTCCTGGTATGTCTTTAAGCACATTTTCTCTCCTGTCGCAAATAGACAAAATTTCAGCCTGCCTGTGCTCGTCCAACTCAGGGTTGATCTTCACGTCTCTGGGACCTTCTTTTGCATGCAATGTAAGCATGGGAAAACGATCTATGCCTAGTGCTCCCATCTCTTCATCGTACACATCGTCAACCACAACGCTCACTTCCTCCTCATCTGTCTCCATGACCACCGCGTTTGGCTGTGCTTCATCCGTTCCTGTTTGCTTTCCGTCACGTTCGACGTACAATTTCAGCAAATTCGCATGTAGCAGTTTTTCATGTCCCCTTATCTTGATTCTGTAGTTGCAGCTGCCCACTTTCTCCACAACTGGATAAGGACCTTTCCACGTTAGCTGCAGCTTGTTGTGTTTTGCGGGCAACAATAGCAAAACTTTGTCCCCGATCTCAAATTTTCTGTCTTTGGCCTTTTTGTCGTACACCCTCGTGTACCTGAGCGCTGCCTTGCTGAGGTTGTTCTTGGCAATCTCACACGTTTTATCGATTTTGTTCGTGAGATCCGTGATATGACTAATCGTGGATCGCACTTCCTCTCCTGCATCTTCGTTTGTCCACACCTGACGTAGAACCTGCATAGGCCCTCGTACTTCACGCCCATACAACAGTTCAAAAGGCGAAAATTGCAAGCTTTCTTGCGGTACCTCTCTGTAGGCAAACAATAACGCTGGCAAAAACTTGTCCCAGTCTTTGGGCTGTTCTTGACAAAGTCTCTTCATCATGTCCTTGAGTGTAGCATTGAACTTCTCTGTCAAACCATTTGTTTGCGGGTGAAAGGGTGTAGTATGGATCCCCTTTATGTTGAGAAGCTTGTTCACTCTCTCCATGATTTCGCTTGTGAATTGGGTACCCCTATCTGTGATCACTTCCTTAGGAATTCCCATCCTGGTCCAATATATCCACAACGCCTCGCTCACTGTCTCCGCCCTAATATCTTTCAGAGGTGTCGCTTCTACATACCGCGTGGCATAGTCAACCATGGTCAATATGTATCGATGACCCCTGCTGGACGCTGGTAGTATCGGACCAATGATATCTACCCCAACTCGCTCGAAAGGTGTGCTGATAAGCGGCATGCTTTTCATCGGAACCTTCCTAGTAGCTCCCTTCCTCGTGCTCCTCTGACACACGTCACATGACGCACAATAACGTTTGACGTCACCACAGATACCCGGCCAATAGAAATCACGCCATATCCGGTCGCGAGTTCGACGTACTCCTTGATGTCCTGCCATCGGTGTATCATGAGCCAATTTGAGCACATCTGATCGGTACCGTTCTGGTACTACCACTTGTCTACATGGTTTACCTTCACTCATGTAAACTCTGTACAGAATATCTTTCTTCCACTCGTAGTGGGTTTCTTGTTTGAGCGCTAGCTCTGCCCTTTCCCGAATCTTTCCTAAAGTCGGGTCTGCCTTCTGTTCCCTGGATAGATCTTCAGGACGTATTTGCCCTAAGTCAATCTGCTTAGGAATCCATGGCTTGGCTTGTGCTTGTTGCTTCTCCTGCAACCTGGTTTGTACCGGTGCTACAACTTGTTCCTCCGGTTGCTCTACCAACGGAAACAATGGAACTTTGACCTCAGTCCCGTCTGTCATCTTTCTACTATTTCCTATTAGAACTTGATGTACCAGCGTCTTCAAAACCAAAACACGCGTTTCTCCAACGAAAAACGGAGTTTCCAAATTCACCACAGCAATGGGCACTTTCTTTCGCTTGGATGAATCTGCAAGTGTCACGTTTTGATATTCGCCCGTATACTTGCTTGGGGAAACTAAACTTGAATCCACCAATATGCTACTGGCCCCTGTATCCCGAATACCTTGAGCCTTTACTCCATCCACTTTCAACTCACAGTTCGGTTCATAGCCGTCTTCACTACATCGATTACACGGTTTCTGTTCCTGGGTCACGTTGACCGCATTCACAACAGCTGACGCAAGGTTTGAGTTTGGTCTGTTTCTATTCACATTTGCCTTTTGGCAATCCCTCATCAAGTGTGGGCCTCCGCATCGAAAACATCCCTTGAAGTTTTGATGAGTCTTGTTCATTCCTGACGCACCCGCGTTGCCAGGACTTGTCGCTTGACCACTCACCCCTCCACTACGTCGTTGTCCCATGTTCGAATTCTGCGTTTGCTGGTTAACCCTGGGACGGTTATCCATTCTAGCACTGGGTCCAATGGGCCGCCTCGTTGCTATCGGACCTCCAGCATTCTGCGCATCTTCATACGTTTGAGCGTGGACCACCACTTCGTCCACACACGTAGGGTTTCTCTCCCTAATAAATCTTGCCTCCTCTTGAGACACTATCTCCAACATTTTGTCCATGAGAATTAAATCTTTCAGCTCACCTGATTTTCCTTCTTTCTCAGACAAATCCACCCATCTGTCCAAATACATCCCCATCCTGTTCCTACACTCTCTGATGCCTTCATGACTGCCCCGCTTGAATTCCTTGAACCTTTTTCGATATGTTTCAGCGGTCAGCTGGAAACGCCTCATGATCGCAGCCTTGACCATGTCGTAGTCCATAATTTCCTCATCAGACATCTCAGTGTAGACCTGCCGTGCTTGGCCTCGTAATTGACCAGATAGTCTTATCGCCCACTCATCCTTGTTCCAACCTGACAAGGTAGCGATACGCTCAAACTGTTTCAGGTAGACCTCTACATCGTCCTTATCATCCAAATAAGGTACGTTCACATTCAGACAGCTCCTCGCTGCCCTCGGCTCGGGATAAAAATTTTGATTTTGGTCCCCATCATCTGCAGTCCACTCTTGCGCCTTTCTCAACTCAAACTCGTTCTGCATGGCCATTTGTTCCAATTTTGCCTTGGCCTCCCTTTCTTCTCTCATAATGCGCTCTTCTCGCTCTTCACGTCGGAGCTGGTCCTCCCGTTGCTCCTGCCGTATCCTTTCTGCTTTCTCTTCCTCTCTTATTCTTTCCGCTTTCTCTTCCTCTTCCTTTCGGATCCTCTCCGCTTTCTCTTCCGCTTCTTTCCTTCTCTTTTCCACATACTCTGCCAGATCCTTATCTGTCAGACCCAGGATGATCCCATCCTGCTTGTAGGCTAGCAGCGGAGACTCAGTCTCCATCTGAACTGGTTGCTGCCTCGGCATCCTCCTAGCCAAACTTTCCCTAAACTAATCCTGTTTTACTACACGTAACCCTGGTAGATAAAACCACAGACTATTTAGGCCTCAAACGTACTCGCCTTTCCAAAGGTTAAAGTACTACAACGGATACGCCTGCGCTCTAGCCCAAACGGCTCTTCTTTCACAGCTATCCTTACGTGAACGGTTATACACTAACAACACGATCACCGACGATAATCCACCACCTTCCAGATTATCATCCACACTTAGTCTCCTGGTTAAGTAAAACGTCTAACTAGACCCACATTAACTAACCAGCACTACCAATTACCACAATTGGTTAAACTGTCAATCGGACACTACCGAATCTGACTTTCAGACCCTCAACTAGAAATAATTCTTGGTTAGAGGTTTGACCAGACTAAGCAACACAGAGCTAATTAGGTTGACCCCTCACCGATCAATACCTAACCTCTAGCCTGTCTTCGAACAACACTGAAACTACACAATGTTTTCGGAACATCCAACTTACTTAAAGTTTAAGCTGGAAAACTTACTTTCAAACTATGACCGATACTTTACCCTACATACTCTATCAGGATAATCAACGTCATAGGTTGCAGAAACTGTTCAGTCTAAGTATACCTTCGACCAAAACACTAGTACCTACGTACAACAGCTATTGCAAACTCTGCAATCAAAGGTTTGAAATTTTGGAAAAGTAAAACTTATACCCAAAATATCTTTAATCCTACTACGGATAATACCGGTCTTCACTGCTCAACCGCCAGAATAAATAATTTCAAACGAGATGATTTCCCTGAAGATACTTGCACAGCTGGGCTCTCATACAATATGAAACCACTGATGCACTAACATGTTAGCAGATATAATGCACATTTTATGTAAGCAATGACTAGCAACAACATAAAACAATATTTACCTATACTGCTCTCTAATCATGCTCATGCAGACGTGCAACATTTACATCAAGGTAACCACAACTTGAAGCAAGAACTTATTATTATGGAAAAAATTATGAAAACTCGCTGAAGTGTTGAATTTGTAAAGTATTGGATTAATGGTGCACCTCTGACATTAAAAAAATGAATGGCTCGTTACCCCCTAGAATTCTCCAGAAATTCTAATCCCGGACGATGAACCCAGAATGTCACAAACCTGGGTGTTACTGGGTGATCACTACTGATGAAGGACTTCCTTGACTTTCATGACTTACCCCAGAACATGGTTTTATTTCAATAAAAAAACCTAAGGTACACCATTTCATTCCAACACTTCACAAACACATAACACGTTTTTCCAAGTTCGATTATTTTATTATATTCCGTTGGTTTTTTTCTTCGAAATCGGAACGATAATTATGCGATACTTCCCGTCGTGGTTACCGAAAATGTTCTTGCTTTCAATTATTTTTACTTAGCTCAAAAACTTCGTCCTCGTTGAATCGTTGATGAATGAAGAAACCAGTCTTTAGATGAGTTGGTGGAAAGTTCGTAAAAATTGGAACTTGACATCGATGTCGCCGTTAGATCTAAAGGCTGTCCATGACCCACCAGTGACTTCTGTAGCCCTCGTTAACGTACAGTTCCATCGCAGAATTAGTCACTCCAATCTAAGCAAGACGTCAGTGAAGAATCCAGTACCAGTCTCAAAGATGACATCGTCACTTAGATCCAAGACGATTCATACCACAGAATAAAAACACCTGCCGAACAAAACTAGTCTTAGATATTTGCATGAAAATTATTTTCATACAAACTTAAACTCCTCCAGGTCCGGCTCTGCTTGGAAAAACATGTTACGATTAATCAACACATCAGCCCCCTGAAAACCAACTGCATTCAGACGAACCAACTATCTTTCTCTGGAAAAGAAATGCATTCAAACAAACAAACTATCTTTCTCCTCTGGAAAACAAATGCATCCAATGAACAAACTATTTTTCTCCTCTGAAAAATACATATATTCAATGAACAAATCATCACACGTATCAATCTTCTTGGGAAATCATCTTGAATGAAGAAAAATCTAAATATTTACCCTACGGTGCCAGAATTCAGCTAAAGCTGATCAAACGTCGAGGAACAACTATCTTCCTGGCCCAGCTAAACTGCCCCACAGAATAAGTTGCCTCGGAGCTTTGGTAGAATCCTCCCTGTCCAGTCTAGATCTCTTTCCCAACTGATTGACAGTTTTCCTAACCGATTTCGCCTCTGTTTCATTTTACTAAGGTTACCATACTTTTATCATTAAAACAACCAATGAAAATTTCCCAACGCAAACAAATGACCTATCACCTCAAATATTATATTTTGTAAAATTAATAGCTCACAACCTCTTTGCTTTTCCTAAACTTTTATTATTGGCATTAATCACAAACTTTCACACAAAAGAATCATCGATAAAAATCGTTCTTTTTTTTTTTTTTTTTTTTTCCAGGAATACACAAAATGGCGATTGACACGCAGCAAATTTGACGTCAAATTTCTAAATCTAGCACAGGCACTCTATAAAACAATTTGCACTTGGAAAATAAAAATTCTCGCGAGCGTTTCGTTTCGCGACATTACGCCCCTCCTCTTGAGCTGAAACATCCATGTTTAAGCTATTCTTTTTACAAGTGCAGTCGACTCAAATAGTCTGCGCCAACATTGTCTTTCCCTTTGATAACTTTGACTGTGAAAGAATACTGTTGCAGCTGGAGAGCCCACCTCATCAGCCGACCATTCTCAGTCTTGGTTTTCTGCAAATATGTGAGTGGTTGGTGGTCTGTCTCCAAAGTGAAATGTGTTGAATACAAGTACTGTTCAAACTTCTTGACAGCCCATACCACTCCCAAACACTCCTTTTCGATGGTCGAGTAGTTTTTCTCTGCACGGTTAAGCTTCTTGCTTGCATAGGCTACTGGCTGTAACCCTTGCCCTTGATCTTGCAGTAAAACTGCTCCCACTGCAACATCTGATGCGTCACTCCTCAGAGTAAATGGTTTGCTGACGTCAGGTAGCAACAACACTGGTTTGCTTACCAAGCAATCTTTGAGTTTAACGAATGCTGCTTCACATTTTTCATCCCAGGCCACTTTTTCTGGTAGACCTTTCTTTGTCAAATCAGTCAACGGAGCGCTGATTTCCGCATAGTTGCTGATGTATTTCCTGTAGAACCCTACTAGTCCTAGGAATGCTCTGATTTCCTTCTTTGTGATCGGTCTGCTGGCTGACCTGATTTTCTCTGTTTTGTCATCATCAGGCATGACTGTGCCTCCACCCACATGATGACCCAAATAGTCTAACTCCCCGAAACCAAAGTAGCACTTTGAGGGTTTCGCTGTAAGACCTGCCTCCTCCAACCTTTTCAACACAGCATCAATGGCCTCTACATGCTGTTCCCATGTTTCAGTGGCAATGATGATGTCATCAATGAAATGTTCAATATCATCACGCTTCAGAGGTTCAAGTAACTTGCGCATCATTCGAGTGAAAATAGAACTCGCAGTCTTGATACCAAATGGAAGATACGCGAAACAGTACTGTCCCATGGGTGTACTAAACGCTGTCTTCGGTTTATCCTCTTCTTTGACTGGTATCTGCCAATACCCTTTCGTCAAGTCTATCTTTGACAAATAGCGTGCTTTCTGCAATTTTGCAAAGATTTGTGGCACATCAGGAATAGGTTCCGAATCGAACTCTACCTGCTTGTTGAGGCTTCTATAGTCAATACAGAAACGTATTTCACCATCCTTCTTCTTCGCCAACACAATCGGACTATTGTAAGGCGACACTGTTGGTTCTATGACCCCCAACTCCAACATGTCAATGACCTCCTTCTTCACTGTTTCTACCTGCGCAAATGGTAGCGGGTATTGCCTCACATGCACTGGCTCTTGTGATGTAAGTTTGAATTCACATTCCTCGATTTTACATTTTCCTGGTATGTCTTTAAGCACATTTTCTCTCCTGTCGCAAATAGACAAAATTTCAGCCTGCCTGTGCTCGTCCAACTCAGGGTTGATCTTCACGTCTCTGGGACCTTCTTTTGCATGCAATGTAAGCATGGGAAAACGATCTATGCCTAGTGCTCCCATCTCTTCATCGTACACATCGTCAACCACAACGCTCACTTCCTCCTCATCTGTCTCCATGACCACCGCGTTTGGCTGTGCTTCATCCGTTCCTGTTTGCTTTCCGTCACGTTCGACGTACAATTTCAGCAAATTCGCATGTAGCAGTTTTTCATGTCCCCTTATCTTGATTCTGTAGTTGCAGCTGCCCACTTTCTCCACAACTGGATAAGGACCTTTCCACGTTAGCTGCAGCTTGTTGTGTTTTGCGGGCAACAATAGCAAAACTTTGTCCCCGATCTCAAATTTTCTGTCTTTGGCCTTTTTGTCGTACACCCTCGTGTACCTGAGCGCTGCCTTGCTGAGGTTGTTCTTGGCAATCTCACACGTTTTATCGATTTTGTTCGTGAGATCCGTGATATGACTAATCGTGGATCGCACTTCCTCTCCTGCATCTTCGTTTGTCCACACCTGACGTAGAACCTGCATAGGCCCTCGTACTTCACGCCCATACAACAGTTCAAAAGGCGAAAATTGCAAGCTTTCTTGCGGTACCCTCTGTAGGCAAACAATAACGCTGGCAAAAACTTGTCCCAGTCTTTGGGCTGTTCTTGACAAAGTCTCTTCATCATGTCCTTGAGTGTAGCATTGAACTTCTCTGTCAAACCATTTGTTTGCGGGTGAAAGGGTGTAGTATGGATCCCCTTTATGTTGAGAAGCTTGTTCACTCTCTCCATGATTTCGCTTGTGAATTGGGTACCCCTATCTGTGATCACTTCCTTAGGAATTCCCATCCTGGTCCAATATATCCACAACGCCTCGCTCACTGTCTCCGCCCTAATATCTTTCAGAGGTGTCGCTTCTACATACCGCGTGGCATAGTCAACCATGGTCAATATGTATCGATGACCCCTGCTGGACGCTGGTAGTATCGGACCAATGATATCTACCCCAACTCGCTCGAAAGGTGTGCTGATAAGCGGCATGCTTTTCATCGGAACCTTCCTAGTAGCTCCCTTCCTCGTGCTCCTCTGACACACGTCACATGACGCACAAAACGTTTGACGTCACCACAGATACCCGGCCAATAGAAATCACGCCATATCCGGTCGCGAGTTCGACGTACTCCTTGATGTCCTGCCATCGGTGTATCATGAGCCAATTTGAGCACATCTGATCGGTACCGTTCTGGTACTACCACTTGTCTACATGGTTTACCTTCACTCATGTAAACTCTGTACAGAATATCTTTCTTCCACTCGTAGTGGGTTTCTTGTTTGAGCGCTAGCTCTGCCCTTTCCCGAATCTTTCCTAAAGTCGGGTCTGCCTTCTGTTCCCTGGATAGATCTTCAGGACGTATTTGCCCTAAGTCAATCTGCTTAGGAATCCATGGCTTGGCTTGTGCTTGTTGCTTCTCCTGCAACCTGGTTTGTACCGGTGCTACAACTTGTTCCTCCGGTTGCTCTACCAACGGAAACAATGGAACTTTGACCTCAGTCCCGTCTGTCATCTTTCTACTATTTCCTATTAGAACTTGATGTACCAGCGTCTTCAAAACCAAAACACGCGTTTCTCCAACGAAAAACGGAGTTTCCAAATTCACCACAGCAATGGGCACTTTCTTTCGCTTGGATGAATCTGCAAGTGTCACGTTTTGATATTCGCCCGTATACTTGCTTGGGGAAACTAAACTTGAATCCACCAATATGCTACTGGCCCCTGTATCCCGAATACCTTGAGCCTTTACTCCATCCACTTTCAACTCACAGTTCGGTTCATAGCCGTCTTCACTACATCGATTACACGGTTTCTGTTCCTGGGTCACGTTGACCGCATTCACAACAGCTGACGCAAGGTTTGAGTTTGGTCTGTTTCTATTCACATTTGCCTTTTGGCAATCCCTCATCAAGTGTGGGCCTCCGCATCGAAAACATCCCTTGAAGTTTTGATGAGTCTTGTTCATTCCTGACGCACCCGCGTTGCCAGGACTTGTCGCTTGACCACTCACCCCTCCACTACGTCGTTGTCCCATGTTCGAATTCTGCGTTTGCTGGTTAACCCTGGGACGGTTATCCATTCTAGCACTGGGTCCAATGGGCCGCCTCGTTGCTATCGGACCTCCAGCATTCTGCGCATCTTCATACGTTTGAGCGTGGACCACCACTTCGTCCACACACGTAGGGTTTCTCTCCCTAATAAATCTTGCCTCCTCTTGAGACACTATCTCCAACATTTTGTCCATGAGAATTAAATCTTTCAGCTCACCTGATTTTCCTTCTTTCTCAGACAAATCCACCCATCTGTCCAAATACATCCCCATCCTGTTCCTACACTCTCTGATGCCTTCATGACTGCCCCGCTTGAATTCCTTGAACCTTTTTCGATATGTTTCAGCGGTCAGCTGGAAACGCCTCATGATCGCAGCCTTGACCATGTCGTAGTCCATAATTTCCTCATCAGACATCTCAGTGTAGACCTGCCGTGCTTGGCCTCGTAATTGACCAGATAGTCTTATCGCCCACTCATCCTTGTTCCAACCTGACAAGGTAGCGATACGCTCAAACTGTTTCAGGTAGACCTCTACATCGTCCTTATCATCCAAATAAGGTACGTTCACATTCAGACAGCTCCTCGCTGCCCTCGGCTCGGGATAAAAATTTTGATTTTGGTCCCCATCATCTGCAGTCCACTCTTGCGCCTTTCTCAACTCAAACTCGTTCTGCATGGCCATTTGTTCCAATTTTGCCTTGGCCTCCCTTTCTTCTCTCATAATGCGCTCTTCTCGCTCTTCACGTCGGAGCTGGTCCTCCCGTTGCTCCTGCCGTATCCTTTCTGCTTTCTCTTCCTCTCTTATTCTTTCCGCTTTCTCTTCCTCTTCCTTTCGGATCCTCTCCGCTTTCTCTTCCGCTTCTTTCCTTCTCTTTTCCACATACTCTGCCAGATCCTTATCTGTCAGACCCAGGATGATCCCATCCTGCTTGTAGGCTAGCAGCGGAGACTCAGTCTCCATCTGAACTGGTTGCTGCCTCGGCATCCTCCTAGCCAAACTTTCCCTAAACTAATCCTGTTTTACTACACGTAACCCTGGTAGATAAAACCACAGACTATTTAGGCCTCAAACGTACTCGCCTTTCCAAAGGTTAAAGTACTACAACGGATACGCCTGCGCTCTAGCCCAAACGGCTCTTCTTTCACAGCTATCCTTACGTGAACGGTTATACACTAACAACACGATCACCGACGATAATCCACCACCTTCCAGATTATCATCCACACTTAGTCTCCTGGTTAAGTAAAACGTCTAACTAGACCCACATTAACTAACCAGCACTACCAATTACCACAATTGGTTAAACTGTCAATCGGACACTACCGAATCTGACTTTCAGACCCTCAACTAGAAATAATTCTTGGTTAGAGGTTTGACCAGACTAAGCAACACAGAGCTAATTAGGTTGACCCCTCACCGATCAATACCTAACCTCTAGCCTGTCTTCGAACAACACTGAAACTACACAATGTTTTCGGAACATCCAACTTACTTAAAGTTTAAGCTGGAAAACTTACTTTCAAACTATGACCGATACTTTACCCTACATACTCTATCAGGATAATCAACGTCATAGGTTGCAGAAACTGTTCAGTCTAAGTATACCTTCGACCAAAACACTAGTACCTACGTACAACAGCTATTGCAAACTCTGCAATCAAAGGTTTGAAATTTTGGAAAAGTAAAACTTATACCCAAAATATCTTTAATCCTACTACGGATAATACCGGTCTTCACTGCTCAACCGCCAGAATAAATAATTTCAAACGAGATGATTTCCCTGAAGATACTTGCACAGCTGGGCTCTCATACAATATGAAACCACTGATGCACTAACATGTTAGCAGATATAATGCACATTTTATGTAAGCAATGACTAGCAACAACATAAAACAATATTTACCTATACTGCTCTCTAATCATGCTCATGCAGACGTGCAACATTTACATCAAGGTAACCACAACTTGAAGCAAGAACTTATTATTATGGAAAAAATTATGAAAACAAACTCGCTGAAGTGTTGAATTTGTAAAGTATTGGATTAATGGTGCACCTCTGACATTAAAAAAATGAATGGCTCGTTACCCCCTAGAATTCTCCAGAAATTCTAATCCCGGACGATGAACCCAGAATGTCACAAACCTGGGTGTTACTGGGTGATCACTACTGATGAAGGACTTCCTTGACTTTCATGACTTACCCCAGAACATGGTTTTATTTCAATAAAAAAACCTAAGGTACACCATTTCATTCCAACACTTCACAAACACATAACACGTTTTTCCAAGTTCGATTATTTTATTATATTCCGTTGGTTTTTTTCTTCGAAATCGGAACGATAATTATGCGATACTTCCCGTCGTGGTTACCGAAAATGTTCTTGCTTTCAATTATTTTTACTTAGCTCAAAAACTTCGTCCTCGTTGAATCGTTGATGAATGAAGAAACCAGTCTTTAGATGAGTTGGTGGAAAGTTCGTAAAAATTGGAACTTGACATCGATGTCCCGTTAGATCTAAAGGCTGTCCATGACCCACCAGTGACTTCTGTAGCCCTCGTTAACGTACAGTTCCATCGCAGAATTAGTCACTCCAATCATAAGCAAGACGTCAGTGAAGAATCCAGTACCAGTCTCAAAGATGACATCGTCACTTAGATCCAAGACGATTCATACCACAGAATAAAAACACCTGCCGAACAAAACTAGTCTTAGATATTTGCATGAAAATTATTTTCATACAAACTTAAACTCCTCCAGGTCCGGCTCTGCTTGGAAAAACATGTTACGATTAATCAACACATCAGCCCCCTGAAAACCAACTGCATTCAGACGAACCAACTATCTTTCTCTGGAAAAGAAATGCATTCAAACAAACAAACTATCTTTCTCCTCTGGAAAACAAATGCATCCAATGAACAAACTATTTTTCTCCTCTGAAAAATACATATATTCAATGAACAAATCATCACACGTATCAATCTTCTTGGGAAATCATCTTGAATGAAGAAAAATCTAAATATTTACCCTACGGTGCCAGAATTCAGCTAAAGCTGATCAAACGTCGAGGAACAACTATCTTCCTGGCCCAGCTAAACTGTCGTTGGCACCCCACAGAATAAGTTGCCTCGGAGCTTTGGTAGAATCCTCCCTGTCCAGTCTAGATCTCTTTCCCAACTGATTGACAGTTTTCCTAACCGATTTCGCCTCTGTTTCATTTTACTAAGGTTACCATACTTTTATCATTAAAACAACCAATGAAAATTTCCCAACGCAAACAAATGACCTATCACCTCAAATATTATATTTTGTAAAATTAATAGCTCACAACCTCTTTGCTTTTCCTAAACTTTTATTATTGGCATTAATCACAAACTTTCACACAAAAGAATCATCGATAAAAAATCGTTCTTTTTTTTTTTTTTTTTTTTTCCAGGAATACACAAAATGGCGATTGACACGCAGCAAATTTGACGTCAAATTTCTAAATCTAGCACAGGCACTCTATAAAACAATTTGCACTTGGAAAATAAAAATTCTCGCGAGCGTTTCGTTTCGCGACACAGTGTTACGTCCAGCTGCGACAAGGGGTGTGGCTTCCGGTTCGTCCGGTTTGTCCCTCCTCTCCCCAGTCCAGCCCCCATTGCACTCCACTTCCGCTTGCGGTCGTGGGGCGGGGGCTCTGGTTTCCGGTACGGGGGGTACGGTACACCCGTCACCCTCTTCCTTTTCCGGTTTGGATTCTCCCCCTCATCCTCCTTTGTACTCCACTTCCGCTTGCGGTCGTGGGGCGGGGGCTCTGGTTTCCGGTACTGGGGGTACGGTACACCCGTCACCCTCTTCCTTTTCCGGTTTGGATTCTCCCTCTCATCCTCCTTTGTACTCCACTTCAGCTTGCGGTCGTGGGGCGGGGGCTCCGGTTTCCGGATCGGGGGGTACGGTTTGCCCGTGGCCCCCTTCCGTTTCCGGTTTGGGTCAAACTTTCCCTGTTCACCCTTCGACCTCTGTCACTTCCGGTTTCGGTTGTGGGTCGGGGGTACTGGTTTCCGGTGCTGTTGGTTCGATTTTTTCGTTACCTTCCTCCGGATTACATGCGAACGCCGCTTTGCCTTGGTGCGCGCCGCCTTCTGGTGGGGGTGGGGCACTCTTGGTTTCTCCTACCCTAGTTCCTGATTTCTCGGGTGCTGGGGCGTTCTATCCAGCCCTTAACCCTGAGGCTCTTTTTAGAGAGGCGGTTCAACACGCTGCGGCTTTTTGTCCTCAGGTGGTGGAGGAGGTTTCGGTGCCCCTACCACACCTCCATTCCTTCCTAGGCGGGACTCTTGCTTCTGCCGAGTCTGATGAGGCTTGCCTTGTATTCAGGGAGTCTCCTAGTGTTAAACGTTTTGTGGATTGGGCCTTTTCTGCGGCTAGAGGACTTAAAGAGGGCGAGGCCCCTTCCTCTTCATTTGAGGAAGTCCCTCGGTTCCCTAGAGCTTCCGCTGTGGGCTCTTTTTTGAGTTTGTCTTCATTGACCGGTGTTCCCGGCAAGTTCCTCTCTCGGTCGTTTCTTCCGAAGTCATCGCTTCCGGTTTCCCAGGATGATCTTGCTCTTTTGGGGGGCCTCAAGCCTTTGCCTCCTTCGTCGATCCCTGTTCCAGTCGGTGGTCTGGCACAGATAGAGGAGGCTATTGTTAGGTCCCTTGAGTATACTTCTCTCGCTGACGCACTTTCTGCTGCGCTGTCTTCTGCTTTTCTTTCTGGGCACGTTTTCTGTGACGAGGGTTCGTTGATTTCGGTGAGGTCCTTGTTGCAGGCCCTCTGTACCTCCATCGTTCTGGGTTGCGAATCGCAGGCTATTGCCTATGTCAACCTGCTTCTTGCGCGTTGTGACGCTTTTCTTCAGTCAGCGTCTCCGTTGCCTCCGCTCTTGTCCTCCTCGCTTCGGGTGGGACCCTTGGTACCCGACTCTCTGTTTGGTCCTTATGTTCGCACAGCTGTTCGCGAGGAGTCGGACCGGTCCCAGTCGGTTGGTTTCGCCTTCTGGGCTCGGGACACCCCTTCGGCCCCGCCTTTCTTTCCTGACAGGTGTCGAGGTCGCTCGGTCCGTGGTCTCTCTCCTCGGGGTGGGCCGTGTGGTACTTCCTCTTCCCGTGGCAGGGTTGAGGTAGGCCGTAGGCGTTTACGCAGTGGCGCGTTTTCCACCAGTCCTATCCCTGCCTGTACACCCCTAGGTGTTCTACCCCTCCGGGCAGGTGGCTTGGCTCGTCAGTTTCATGCTTGGCTCGGCCTCCCCTCTGCTAGCAGTTGGGTCCTAGAGGTGATTCGGTCGGGGTTCAAACTTCAGTGGGGTTCCTCTCGGCCCCCTCTTCGTCGCTCCCCGCCTTTGTTTCGCCCCCTGTCTCCTCCTGAGGCTCAGGCGATTCTCGATGCGGAGGTCATAGCCCTTCTCCAGAAGGGCGCTATAGAGGAGGTCCTTTGCCCTCACTCCCCGGGGTTTTACGGCCGCCTCTTCGTTGTCCCGAAGGCATCCGGCGGTTGGCGCCCGGTGCTCGATCTTTCCTCGTTGAACAAGTTTCTTCGCCGCATTCGTTTCCGCATGGCAACTCCAGCTGCGGTGCGTATGTCTCTGCGCCCGGGGGATTGGGCTACCTCTATCGATCTTTCTGACGCCTATTTCCATGTGTCTATTCATCCTCTTCACAGGCGTTGGATGCGTTTCGTCTGGAGAGATCGGGTTTTTCATTTCAAAGCCCTTCCCTTTGGTTTGTCTCTCAGTCCTTGGGTTTTCACAAGGATTGTCAAAGAACTCGCTGCCGTAGTCCGCGGACTCGGGGTGCGGTTCTCTGCTTATCTTGATGACTGGTTGGTCAAGGCTAGTTCTCACGATCTCTGTCTTGTGCACACCAGGCTCGTTCTCCTTTGGGCTCGGCGCTTGGGGTTCTCTATGAACCCTCTCAAGTCTGAGTTGTCTCCATCTCAGGTTTTCAACTACCTGGGAATGTCGTTCGACACTCGCGATTGGTCGGTCCGCCCTTTGGCTCGTCGGGTGCAGAAGCTTCAGTCCCTTCTGCTACTTTTGGAGAGTCAGGATTTCGTGTCAGCCAGATTTATGGCCTCTCTTTTGGGGTCGTTTGAGTCTATGGTTCCTCTGGTTCCCCTCGCGGGAGTTCGCAAGCGGCCGATTCAACGTTGGCTTTCTTCCCGTTGGAGTCAGTCCAGCGATTCCTGGGACGCTCTTTTTCCGGTCACGGCGGACCTTCGCGCTTCTCTGCTTCCTTGGCGGAATGTTGAGTGGCTTTCTTCAGGGGTGCCTATCTCCCCTCCGCTTCCGGTGGCCGAAATCTTCACGGATGCGTCTTTGGTCGGTTGGGGTGCGCATACTGGCAGCCTTTCAGCCCACGGTTTTTGGTCTCAGGACCAGCTGTCTTGGCATATCAGTCGCCTGGAGATGGAAGCCGTTTGCCTGGCTCTTCATCGTTTTCTTCCCTCCCTGCCTCGGGGCCTCTTGCTTGTTCGCTCCGACAGTACACTGTGGTTTCTCTCATCAACCACTTCGGGGGTACCCATTCCCCTGCTCTCTCCATGATGGTGGAGAGCCTCCTTTTGTGGTTAGCTGATTTCGGTTGTACGCTTGTGGCCAAGCATGTTAGCGGCTCTGTCAATGTCTTGGCCGATCTTCTGAGTCGCCCTCATTGTGTGGTCCACACGGAATGGACGCTGTCCCACTCTGTTCTTCAACCAGTTTGGGCGGAGTGGTTTAAACCTCTGATTGATCTTTTTGCCACTCGTTACTCTTCCAGGCTACCCCTGTTTGTGTCGCCGGTCACAGATTGCCTGGCTTGGGCGGTGGGCGCGTTGTCCATTTCTTGGGAGGGGTTGGAGGCTTATGCCTTCCCGCCATTCCCCCTCCTTCCGCGGGTTCTCAGGAAAGCTGAAGAGGAGTCCCCTTCTCTCATTCTCGTGGCTCCCTTTTGGCCAGCTCAGCCCTGGTTCCCCGATCTCCTTCGTCTTTCCCAGGGGCGGTGCATTCCTCTCGCTCTCGGGGCGCGATCGCTTCTGCAGCCTCGATCTGGGATTCCACACGGTAATCCAAGCGTTCTCCGTCTTCACGCTTGGCTGTTGTCCGGCCTTCTATAGGGGCTTTCTGGGCTTCAGGAGACCTCGGCCGGTTCCAGCTTGCTTCCTGTTTCTGTCCTGCCATACTCGAGAGGATGGCTTCTTGGAGTCGGTTCTGTGGTCATGGCCCTACAGTCCCGGTCCTCTTCTCCAGCCTGTTCACGGTAAGTTTGTTTCAGATAAAGTTGCTTCCCTCCGTCCTTTTCGTGCTAATCTGCACTTGTTGAGTCATGGTACAGTATGTGTAATTAATATTAAAATTTTATCTCTAAATTTATTATTAATAAGCATACTTACCATGACTCAATTTAATATCCCTCCCACCTCCCCGCAGTTCCAAATAAGAAATGAGGTGTGCTGTCCTTTGCCGTGAGCGCTTAGACGCGTATTGTGGCACGTGGGGCGCGTGACGGTTTGGTGCAGGGGAAGCAACTCTATGTTTGATTTGATTTTGCCAGCTTCCGCTAAAAGGGCACTATCACCTAGCAACGCCAAAACATTGCACTTGTTGAGTCATGGTAAGTATGCTTATTAATAATAAATTTAGAGATAAAATTTTAATTTCTACAGTGTTCGTTTGCTAAGGTTTGAAGATGTTCACTATTAGTAGTTGTGTTTTTATTTGCTTGGTATTAAAAGTGTTATGTATTATTATTGTTGTTAGTATACTATTTTCAAAAATTACAACTGGTTCCCAAATTCAGACTTTGATTCAATCTTTATGGGCTGGTGTTTTAAGCTGATATTTGAGATAGTTTTTCTTGTTTCAGTCGAGGACAAAATGTTTGTATGGTTTACTTTCAATTGAATTAATCTCCTCTGTTCAGGTCGAATGGGCAACCTCATTCAGGCCCTGAAGATGATCATGGAAGGACTTGGTGATGTAAACCATGCTATTGAATTTTGTAAAGAACAGAATGATGAGGAGCTGTGGGAAAATCTCATCACCTACTCCATGGACAAACCATGTAAGACATTGATATTTCTTTCCTTTTAATTTACTTTTAACAAGGTTAATAACCTGAAATAGCCAACGAATATGCAGTTGTTTCAATGGAAACTCGAGACTCTTTTCACAGCAGCAACTGTTGTCCAGCGCTCTTAGCATGTCTTCCAGGCATTTAGTTGTGTGCAATACAAGTAGCCATTGGATTGGATAGGAAGGATGTTAAAACCTTGTCTCCCGCCATAGTGGAGTCATCTTGATCTCAATATTAGGTCCCCTATAAAATAGTGGCCACATTTGGCTTACGTTTAATGGCTTATGCATTGGGTTATGAGATTTTTCACTGACCGGAATTTTGACGAGTGGCCACACCTTATGAGTTTATTGGCCACATTTGGCTTATGTTTTACGGCTTAGGCATTGGGTCGGAGTTAATGGCGCCATGTTTATCATGGCCTGGTTCGAATTTATAAACGTTTTTATTTGTAATTTCATACAACAAGGCTCTTTTTCATGACGATGTAACACAATTTCACAATTTGACTATAATATGAAAACAACTTTACTAAGATCGACACTCAACAAGAGAATTCAACTGCCTTAAGTTCGCCAAGTCGTGTGTAGCAGACAACATGTGTTTTGTGTAACCATGCATGTGGGAGGAGTTTAGGTTTACCTCTAAACTCATGTCATATTCTCGCTTCTGATTGGTCCTCGTAAACCAGGCTTATGTATTTTTGCAGAAGCAATCAAACGTGCGCAATCTTTGTGAAGTGTTACATTAGCCAGTACGCAAGGAAATACATAAGGAATTCATAAGCGTAACACGAGTGTGGCCGGGCGCGTAACACAAGTGTGGCCAGGCATTAATGCAGACATGTATATGTAAAACCAAGATACATGTGCATGGGATTTGTTTGTTTGATGCATGGTTATTTTGTGTGTGTTTTTCTACAGCTTTCATCACAGCATTACTACACAATGTGGGGGCTGATATTGACCCCATCAAGATCATTAGTCGCATTCAGAACCAGCTCAGTATTCCCGGCCTGCGAGATTCTCTAGTCAAGATTCTGCAAGACTACAATCTGCAGGTAAGATGGACTCATACGTGCTTTTTAACTGTGGTTGTTCAGTTTGGAAATTTGACTCACAACTTGCACTTGCACACAACAACAAATTCTTTCTTTCAATTGTCACAAATCCTATTGTGTTAATATGTAATTTTATACTATTTATGTACATAGATATCATTGAGAGAAGGCTGTCGTAAAATCCTGGTTGCTGACAGCTTCAACTTGCTAGAAAGGATGGTCAAAACACAGAAAAAAGCCGTCTTCTTGGATGGTAGGAGTTGTTTGTGTTCTATTGTGTTTCACATAGTTCCATTTTATTTTCTGCATGCCACAGAGTCAACAACAAACACTGTTAACTGTGGATTAAAAAGTTTGTTCTTCTTTTACCTAAACCTTTTTCCATATTTAGAAATGAAATGCTCGGCCTTGGTGTCTGTGCTGTTAGTTAGCAGAATAAGCTCTTATTGTCTGCTGATCATGTCTTAGTAAATATTGTCAGTATTATCCCGTACATGCCATTGAAAACTCATTCCAGCTTTTGTTGTTTGCCCTGTTACTGAGCATTATTTTTGTTTATAATTTTCAGAATACCAGAGTTGTCCTGTATGTGCACAGCAAGTTCTTGTAAATGGTACGGTTATGTATATTCTCTCTTGCTCACACTCTATCTTCATCGATATTGTTTCAGGCGGATTAGATATAGTGACAAGATGACCCATCACGTAATAATAATAAACGATGCTTTAGAAATGTATGAGTACTTTTTTATTGTCAAGTAGAACCTTGGGTGGGGCAGTAGTTTAGTGGTTTGGGCATGCGCTAGCAATTTTTCAAGTAATGCAACGTAGGTAGGGAAGGGTTAGTACTTGGATGAGTGACCATGCTTGAATGGGTACCTTTTTCTGTTTAGAACTGGGGAAGGTAAAGCAACGAGGGAGAGTAGATAGGCACCACCCTCATTGAGCTGGCCTAGAGAAAAGGGAGGTACCAAACGCTTCCCTCCTCAATGACCAAAAGGTTACAGGGACACCTTTATCATATCTTTGAAGCCCAATTTCTTATTTATTTCATGTTTGCACACATAAAAAAGACCCTAGTGGAAAGAAATGTATTCATTAAAAAATGTTTGATTTCTTTCCAGATGTGAGATTTGCCAGCAATTTAGTTGTCTTTCACTGTCGACACACTTTCCATGAAGATTGTTTACCAGTTGCTGTGGTTGGTATCAATTTGTCAATGTCCTTCCAGTCTTACCCTTATTCTTTCTCTCCATCGTTTCTTACAAGACTAAAATATGTTTTGCTTCCAAAATTGGAGATTATAATAACATTAATTTTCATTAGGGTACTTCATGTATATAGTTTGAAAGCCTATACAAGTTGTAAATGCATTTTAAGTTGTTCTTCTATGATCAGTGAACTTAAAATGAGATTCATCTTTGAAAAAGGTTTACATTTCTTGAATAGTACTATTTTTGCAGTACCTGATCACTGATGGGTGGTGTTGTTTCACTCTTAAAACCATTCTTGGGAGTTATAGTGAGATATTGTACACAGTATCTGCAGTTGCATATCTTGCAAGTTGTCTTTCTTTTTCTTTTGCAGACATGTTGCACAATCTGCAGCAGCCAGAAGAGAAGTCCAGGATCCAAGACTTTCTCCACATAAAATTATAAGAGCACACAAGATTGAATATAAAAAGATGGATTTTGAAGCCAGCAGATGAGTTTTGATGCATCATTTGGGAAGTCAGTAGGGAAGTTTTGATGGATCAGTATTGACTAAGAGTCTGCTGTATGGTGTTTGTGTGTATGCGTTATTTCATAAATACTTACTTAGAAGACTATTGCACACTCCAAATAACACACCCAGTGTTAAACCAAACTGTTCACATGATAAAAGAGGAACTCGTCTAGGATTGTATTTTTGTAATGGGCTGAACCAGGTATGCAGCAGCAGATAGTATTTTTTAATGAGCTAAACCAGGTGTTTAGTAGCAACATGATCAATAATAGCAAGCACAATGTGTTACTGCTATAGATAAAGCACATCATCATTGCTGAGTCAGTCATTGTCTTGGTAAAAGTGAGTATATGGTCTTGATAATTACAATAATTGCCTTGATTAAGGTGCATTCCAAAACTACTCTGTGTTTGCATGCTTGTTTGATTGTAAATTATATATGTGTGTTTTGTCATAAAATGTAAACCTGTTCTTATGTGCTTGAATAACTTCACTGCCAGCTGCCCAGAATCATAGATAGTGTTGGCGCACCTACACACAATTCATCAAATATTCACTAGAGTGTGTACGGCCAAGTTCCCTAGTCGCATCAAGACTACACATGGAAGAGATTACACAAGGCACTATAGAGTCTGTTTTCTCTTCCATGGGTCGTCTGTTGAAGAAAGGAGACTTTGGCGCTTGGCCTCACAGTCACATTAATGCACCATCGGAAGTTAAAGCGTCAAGTGCATTCCAGAAATACATTTTTTTGGCATGCAAATTGTAAATTAGATATGTTTGTTTTTCTTGTGTAAATAAATAAAGCTGTTCTTAAATTTTATTTATTTTTTTTTAGTGATACTCAGCCTTTTAAAATCTGTGATGATGCATATTATTTGTGCTGACAGTGACAATCCTATGATGAAAAGATGTAATGAGGAACTGTTTGGGTTACATAGAAATTCTGGCTTTATTTGACAGGTCTTTCGCTTATTTTGGGCCATGCATGGGAAACATAGTGTCCTTAGATATTCAAAAAGGGCATTTATAAAAAGTCAAGCAGAAATATATAAGAAAAAAGCCCAAAATCAGGCGGTGATATTATGAGCCAAAGATACGAAATAACATTTGAAATGGCAAATTTTGATATTTAGCTCTAGGATTAGAGTTAGCTAGAATTTGGATTAGGGTTAGTGTTGGGGTTAAGTGACCTATTTTCACCTGCAAATTTTCGGCATTTTTACCCTCGTATGCTCTTTTGTGTAGGTGTGTGCATGTGAAACTGGATTTGTAAAATGCATGAACGGATTTTTGTGGTTTTTTAATGTTTGAGAATGTTAATTGATGAAAATGTAAGTGGATTTGGGTCACAGGCAGTCAATTGAGTGATATTGTACAAATGTAATTTATTTACCCTAAATGCATTGAAATGCAAATAAAATCAATGTAATACTTGTAAATTAATGTAGTAGATAGTTGTGATCAGACAAAAGAGTGACACCGACAGTGACATTTTCAAAAGTACATATTTCCACAGATTGAGGCATTCAACATTTGATTCAAGCTGTAGAATTTATTGCAAAAAACAAGATGGCAAACAAATCAAAAGTATTTCCAGACACTAACACATAGCTGAACTAGAAGGGCAAAACACATATGACTCACATGCTCCTAATGGAACTTGCAATATTTAAGATGAAAATTGCTGCCTATAACAAAAAAAAGTAAGCAGTATTAACATGCAAAGTAATACCAACTTTGATTTTTCTATGTTCTTGACCTTGAGATGACTTTGACCGTAAGAGTACCTTGACCTCTGGCTCTAAATACACATGTAATATCAAATAAACTACAGTAAAAGTTGTATGATGCCAAAAAAACTTACCTTTGGATGACTGACCTTTAGTGGCCTTGGGAAGACCTTGACCTTCACATGACCTATCATGCATGTCTGATCAAATAACCCAAGTTGCATACTATGGGTAAAATAGAGCCATTCCACTGTATGATGACCTATTTTTTTGTATGTTTTTGTAAGGCCTAAAATGATCTTGACCTTAAGATCAATGCAAAAACGGAACATATATGAAAGCTCAATCTATCGTCTCTAAAGTTTGAACTTCATATCTCTCATAATCATTTCAAAGTATCTATACTGAATTTGGATAGCTCCAGTAACCTTGACCTTGGAGTGAGGTTGACGAAATGTACATAGGATGTGTGTCTCATTTGATATCTAATATGTCTCAAAGAATCATAAGTTCAATATTAATGACTTGGAAAAAAAAGTGATTTTTTTTTAATTGTCATTTTTGGACTAACATTTGTTGACCCTGTGACTTGACCTTGAAGTGAAGTCATTCATTCACTGATCATTTATGATGTCTCATGGATATACACCATCTTATCAAGTTTGGTTGTGATAGTTGAAATAGATTCTGAGATGATATTAATCTACTTGCCAGTTTTGCATGTCCAGATAGTGGACGAACGGACGGAGGGGAACACATATTTTTAATGTAATTTTTGGACTATTTAGGACTCATCTCGCACAGATTGGAAAAAAAGTCAGGAATTTTTTTTTATTTGGAGAGGGGAAAGGGGATAGGGAGGGTGTACATAAACTCACCTTACTGTTCATGTCAGTCAAAAAAGCATTATCAAAAGCATTAATGTTCAAATTGGTGACTAACTGTCTGCAAGAAAAACAAAATTATCAAAATTGGTTAAGCTAATTTTGAGATAAAGCGTAAATATATAATGTTTATAATATAATTGACCCCAACGACCTTAAACTTCAGGAAAGCAGATAGTGAATAATACAATTGGTGTTTAAAATATCTGCCTAGTAAAAATAATAAAAATCAGTTTAGTCATTCTTGAGATAAGCCAAAAGGAAAATCGGAGTGACTGACCCATCAATCAACAAACGGATTGCCATCGAATTATTGGCCATGAGTTTATGTGCCTGTGTACCAAAAATCATTAAATTGGTTCAGCGGTTCTTCAGATAGAGAGCAAAATGTTTTCAGCTAAAACAGACCCAAGTGCAACAGACTAACAAAAAGGCAGACTGACTAACATTTAGCTTGTTCTAATTCCAGACTAGACTATTTCAAAGTATTTCCTGACATTATTTGGAAATACAGAAAGTTGCAACAAGCTATCATCCCACAGTAAATTCATGTTGCGAAAAAGTTTGCCAAGCAACAAATCAATTAATTTACAATAAAAGATACTAAGAAAATCACAATACTTCCAACATCAAAAAGATTTTTTTTAAAACCTAAAGCATAATTCAAGACAAAATAATTGTAGGCAGAAACACTATTTTAATAATAAATACTTGATGAATGTTGAAGTTTAATAAACTATCAAGAAACTACGAACATATCGCCAACATTTCATTATGCCTTGACTCCAAGCAATTTTTTAAAGTAAAGCCTAAATTAATAGTTTGTGAGCAAAACGTCTTCGTTATTTCTATTACAGAGGTGGTCAACCAACAAATTTGAATGTAAAAAATAATTCACAAGAAAATACCACAACAGAAATGTGTAACATTTCTAATGCCATCTATAGTGTTCTGAAGCTTCATCAGTTACATTGTAGCTACAACTCTGCTGATCGGTCAAAAAACAAACTAAATTAAACTAAAAACAAGTAATATTAACATTATGAAGTCTTTTGATTTGCATAATGGAAAAAAAGCAAAGTCTTAGCAAATTATTTGGATACAATATTGTAGGTGACCAAAAAAATCACAAAAGTATCACAGAAAGTTTTGATATAGTGAATTTTGTTTAAAAAAAGAGCAAATAATGAGTGAAAAAAATGAGGTGACTCTCCTCTCACCCCTCTTAAAGCAATAATCATGTAATGTAATTTAATCCCTCTCCTACCCCCTCCCCCCCAAAATTTTTTTTTGTAAAAAGAGCTATGAAAAAAAAAAGCAGACAAAATAATTATCAACTGTATGGTGCACCCATTTTAGAGATATAATAAGGTTAGAATGCAATGACAAGATTCAAGAGGTAGTCTAACACATGTAAATTAAAAAGTTTTTGTGCTGCTATGTTTGTTACAATGGCAGCATGAGTATAATTTCTTATAATTACAATATAAGGTGATCAGGGTATTATGAACAATTCTGTGTTCTAAACGTTACATTTGGTGCTATTTGAAATGATACATAACTTGACTACACTTCCACCTTTCAAAATAACACTACCAGCATCCTCCCATAATTTTGATAAATATTATTAATAGCAGTACGTTTCGACGGTTGTTTAATTGGATATTTATCATATAAATCAGGCTTTATTTTAAAGCCAGGTAGTGACAATACCATTTCTGGGTTAGACGCTATAAACGATAGTTCAATACAAATTTTAGATTACCAGAATTTCCACTTTTATGTCAACAGATACTCAGTGGTTAACTTTTAGCATTCTGAGCTTTGGCCATTACTTAACAACACTTCCGTACATTGCTCATGAAAAAAAATTAGACACTGTTTAATATCATCATCCATTCTAAATGTTAAAGAGCAGTGTGATTGCACTAAGCTAAGGCAGTTGCTCAAGAAATTAGCACACAACAAAAATTAATTTTTGAAATAAAAAAAATATGAGCATTATGCACCTTCACTCAGCACATTTACAACATGTTATTGCTAATGCACCACTCATCAATCGTGTGTAGAAAACCCTGA
Source organism: Oncomelania hupensis (assembly GCA_036898135.1). Classification (NCBI taxonomy): domain Eukaryota; kingdom Metazoa; phylum Mollusca; class Gastropoda; order Littorinimorpha; family Pomatiopsidae; genus Oncomelania; species Oncomelania hupensis. Next base: position 164,149 of record JBAHVR010000123.1, read on the forward strand.
TGAGTAAAAACCCTGATGAGTAGTAATAAATAGTACTAGAATAAAAAAGGTAGGTTGAGACTGGCACTGGATTTGCAAAAATGTCACCACTGTACGACAAGCTGGTCAAATTAGCAATGCCTTTAGTGTAGCTTAATAGATCACAGTTGATTACAACAAAAACAGTTCGGGTTCTCAATTTCCATCAGCACTATCACAAACAACCCATTGAAGCCATGATCATTTCAAACAGCCTGGTACAAACGATCACTTTGAATATACATTTTGATATTTGATTGTAATTAATAAACAAAGGCAATACAAATTTTTTAAAAGTACTAAGGCAGAGCTTAAAAATAACCAGTATTTACATTTATCTACATTTTTATTGAATCACAAAGCTCAGAACAAGCTATATATGGCAAATACATGAGAATGTAATACTAACTTTTTTTTATTTATACAGAGTGCTGTAACAAAACATGATGGCAATGCTTCCAAATCTTGGGTGAATTTATGTTTACAATGTTTAACTTAGGAACATGATTTAAGAAACAACAACAAGAACAAATTACACTAAAACCTCTTTAATTAATATCTTTGGCCTCAAAGCTTTAGGTATTCAATGCCATTCTTTATAGACAATATCTAACAAGTAAACAGACAAATAATATCAATTCATTCTACATAAAGTCATCAGGCACTTTAAAAATGAAAATGAAGAAAGTGTACATTGCTTTCTATTGGATATATCTGAACCCCACAAAGCTCATCAAATTGTGCTATGCTATGCGTCGCCTTCCAAGTCTTGAAAATAAGTATAGTTTGTAGCATAAGCAGCAATAATTAGATCTGAATGAACACTGCACCTAAGTGCATCAAATTGTGCTATTTTCTGCATCACCTTCCAATTCATTATATGACTAGTTTGTAGCAAAGCAGCAATAAATATACAAGTAAGAATTTCAACAAAATCCCACCTTCAAATTTCAAGCACAGGTGACTGATGAAAACATCCAAGTAAACATGAAACACCTGTGCCTAACTAGGCTTAATATCGCCCACCACTACACTGACAAAAAGAGGAAACTGTCAGAGGTAAGTTTCAAAGAAATGTTGACATAAGGGAATATGAACGTCAGAATTCAGCAAATCTGAGTAATTAAGAAATCTAATAAAGCCATTATCTTGCTTACGTGAAACAAGTTACAGCTAGAGTATCTGCATCCCATGTATGTCTTCACAATTTGACAGGAGTTCTTTATAAATAAAACAGACACTGATGGAAACGTGATAAATACAATTTAAAAACAAATATAATCCATTGCAGTGAACATTATTATGGATCTTACAGGTGCATAATTACATAGGACACAAAATTAACAAATGTTGAATAAATAAATACTGGCATGCAAAGCAAGGCAAACGGACAAAACATTTTTAACTTCTGTGTTGCAGAATGTACACAGTATATTTATAAAATATATGCACCCAACAATGTGATGAAAATAAACAAGTAATTAATTAATTAATGTTCTTACATTATTCAATATAAATACATACCTGTATTAAAACTCAGTATAGATTTATTGTACAATTAAGTTCAGAGAAAATAATAATACATCTGTAAGAGCTACTGCAAATGTCCACACTTACACCATGATTTATTCTGCAGAAAAAGAGCTAATTTCATAAACAAATAGCAAAATTTGAGTAAGCAAAGCGATGTAAAACACTATTTTCCCATATTATCATCACAGTTAAAAAGATATAATATTATGAAAGAAATACTGCAAAAGTCAACATCACATTTTGAAAATATAATGGATTGCCAAAACACGGCACAATTAGCTTCATTTCATTTTCTCAGCACTAAGAAGTGTATGCTTCATAGAAATATCAACCATCCAGGGCATCATGGTAATAACAACACACTCACCAAATACTTGCCTGTTCAAACAGTATCATGGAAAAGCTATACAGATTAAAATTCAACAAAATGGACGTAAGACAAACATGATAACCCCTAGCTACCATGATGTAATACTGAGTTCGACCCATTTTCTAAAGTGTGAAAATTACATAGCAATACCTCCATTTTGTTCCTTTCAAAGTCAAAATATGTTGTGAGGATACATGCTCTGTATTTTTGAAGAAGCAAATTATCTTAATCACACTCATAATAAAAACATTAAACAACACATCCGTAAAATCCGCTCTTTTCTGACCCATATAGTGCAGCAAACATTGTTGTTGTCTCTTTGGTCTTGTCAAGATTTGACTATTGTAACAGCTTTCTTGCCAATCTTCCTCAAATGCCGATTAAACACCTCCAATCCGTGCAGCTCTGCAGTTCGATTGGTCACAAACACTCGCAAATCAGTCCACATCATCCCTATTCTTAAGCATTGGCTTCCTGTACCCAAATGCATTGAACACAAAGTGTTTTCTGTTGCCTATCACACAATTACAGAGCACACTCCTGAATACCTGTCCGAACTTCTAAATGTGTACGAACCATCTCGCAGCCTCTGCTCAGCTTCTAATTCTCTCCTCGTTGTCCCTGGACCCAAGCAGTGTAAGACTCGGAGATATGGCCAGAGGTCTTGGGGTCATGAGCAATCTTGCCACTGTAGATTGTACTAACCTATAAAGGGAAAAGTGAAAGCCCCAGTTGAAAACCTGTCTTTCCTTTATAGGCATGACCGATTCACTGCGGCAACAGTACCCTGTTGGAGTGCCGGGGGTTTCAGTATAAATAGTATCCCCACTTTCTGGAAATTTTGTGCTTTAAATTCCCACTGTCGCCGTCTTCCTCATTTGCTCTTTCCCATTCCTGCTCTGTCCTATCACTCTGCTATACTATCTTCTTCTTCGCTAGATCAATGACCTACCTTTTTTCTTGAAAACTCTTCCTGGACAAGACTCCTTGTTTGTGTATGAGGTCAGTTGGATCAGCTTGGGAGTGTTGGACGCTTTCTGCCGGGTGGTCACTAGAGCTTCCTATGATGTTATTATTTAGCAATATAGGCATTTTATATGTATGTGTTTTGTTGATAATTTATAATGATGTTTGTATTCTATTTTGTTTTTGTAACCAGGGGTTCGATTAGTTGGGGTAAATCCTCAGCCGTCCCCTGCGTGGGATGTCTTTATTGTAAAGTGACTGGCCGGTGGAGGGCATTCAGTTTTCCCACTAGGGTTGTTTCAGCAGATCTTTTATGCGGATCGGGGGTTGTCCAGTCCTGATTTGGCTCGGAAGAGTCCGCTGGACCTAAAGCAACAATCAAACAATCAATCAATCAATCGGTCTGCGATCTGGTGGAATGCTCTTCCAGAGAGCATAAAGAGGACATGCAGATTCTGTGGACGCATTTTGAAGAAACCTGAAAACAAATCTCTTTTCTTGATTCTAAGCTGCATGTGTAACTTTCAGGTCTCACATTTCATTGCAAAAGTCGCTGTGTGAAAGGAGTGCATAAATGTTAATTGACCAGTCTGCTTGCTAAATTCAAATTGTGTTGAGTGATAGTGAAGAAGTAAAAGTGTTAAGTTAGGTTCTAGACCTCTACCCCAACTCTGTGCATGTGGTGTATATGTGTGGTGTATAGATGTGTGTGTGTGTGTGTGTGTGTGTTTGTTTGTAGAGACAGCATTGTTTTCACATATATGTTTGTGTATGTATGTGTGTGTGTGTGGGGCCATGGGGGAGGAGGAGGTGTGAATGTGTGTGAATATGTGTGCGTGTCCACCTCTCCACCAGCGCACTGCCAACATGCCTATCAGCGTGGAGATATTTATGAGCTTTAGAAATTATTCATTTCTTCATTCATTGATTCCTTCATTCACTCATTCATTAATTCAAATGCATTTCACAATATTGTTACCATACTGAGCATGCATACTACGGTACTCTGGATATTAGCTACATAAAGCAGCTATTTATCATTATCATCATTAATATCACCATCATATTTTGTCAAAACAGCACCCCTTTCCACACAGATAAAGGTTTGAGGTGCACACTTCCATGTTCTTCTGTGCGCCCGCCCAAGACTAGAAGGAAGGGCTCCCCCATCTCATTGTCTTCACAATGTTTCCCACTTATTGCTGGATTACCGGAGCTGTCTGCAGCATGGCTCTGCCATCCAGTAGGAGACACATAGCCTGAATCAACAGATCTCACACCACTAGATCTTTTCAGGCTGGTTCCACCGGCTGAACATGAGATATCCAAACTGATTTTTCCGTTAGTTCCACTTCTCGGCTTGACTCCTTCACCATCTCCCATGTTTGAAGCAAAATAAGTGAAAGATGTTTCAGCTTCTGTTGATGTGTTTGAAATGGGGGTATAACTAGGTGCATGGGTACAGGACAGCGGGTGTGAATTATCAGCCAAAGCTGGAAGATCCGTGTAACTGGTTTTCCCACTGGCAACGTCACATTTTATTTCAGAAAAATATGCAGACGAAGATGTGTCCGACTGTGCTTTCTTTGGTGGGTGCTGATTTGGATTTGCAGGAAGATCTAAATTCCGTCCTGAGGCAGAAGCATTAGAACTATAATTTCCACTTGTTGGTGGTTCAGATGATGGTACGTGCAATTTTCCATCAAAGCTCATGAATACTTTATTTATTTCCGCTGAAGACTGTCCAGCCATCTGTTGTAGTTCTATGACCTCACCCCTGAATGACTCGTCCTCTGTTGAGATTTGCAGCAAACGATTTTCAAAATCCAAACAACTCTCAGACACAGTTCGGCTATTTACAGTTAGCCCTGACATGCATAAAGGCAAAACAGGATTTTTGGATGGATAAGAGATCTTCACATCATCCATAACCTGAGCATCTGCAGTTTCCAGATCCTCCAGGAAGACATCATCATTGATGGATGGGCTATGTGCATTAACACCAAACTTCCGTCCACTGGCTTTCAGGACTGGTGAATCTGAAGAAAGATCTACCAGGGAATGCTTGGATTTATCAACGCTGCAGTCTGTTTGTTTGCAGCCAGCCTGAAGGAACTTTGCTGGGTATATGTCAGAGCTGTCATACTCTATTACCTGTGTTTCAACTACAGTTTCATCTTCCAACATGATGTATCGACCAAAGGAGGAAAACTGGGTGCAGCTGTCATAAAATCCTGGTGGATCTGGTGATTCTGACACAAGGGGTTCCATCATGCTGACATGCACACGGACATCAGGCTTGTTGCAGGAGTTGGAATTACTTTTGATCACATCCATCTGTCCAGGCCCTCCATAAGATATGCTCATCACATGTGCACATCCACTGTTTTCGCCAGGGGCAGTAGCATTGCTGTCATCATATTTGTAGGCCATCACTGCAGGACTGGATTGTGGCCTGACTTCAAACTTCTCAGGGTATAATTGCTGTCTGACCTGATCCTTCAGTTGGGGAGTGGATCTGGTGACATCAGCTGTGTGCTGAGTGCTGGAAGGACTGAAGACAACACAGGAGTGGAACGCTATGTTGGGAAGCAAGGCAGTGCCACCATTTCCACTAGTCAGCTTCTGCCAAGTAGATGTGTCTGCAACACCAGAAGCAGCACCCAACAATTATCTATCTGCTTCGAACTCTTTTGTCAGTATATAAAATAATAATTGTAGATAATAAATGGTCTCTGTCTATACATTCGAACAGAACATACTGATAATAGTTTCACTGAAAAGAAATAAAACTGATACTTTTCAGCAGAACAGAGTGTACTAAGCAAAATCAGCCATAATCTATCAGCAAGATTTTAACTCTTACCAAATCTTAAAGATCATAATCTATCAGCAAGATTGTAACTCTTACCAAATCTGAAAGACCAGACATCGTTAACTGGCTTCCCAGCACAGTTGCCTCCAACAACCACCATTTGATTGTAAATCTGAAAAAACATCAAATGTTCCTTTCAATGTACATGATAATTTTGTTTCATCTTTCGAGAAGCAAACAAGGCATGCAGAAAATATGCTTCAACATAATCCTTGCATACAGGAAGTACACACTACAACACATGTATATCGTAAATGACAACAAGTCAAATCTTTATTAACCACAATGGAGTATTTATACAGCATCTCAGCGAATAAGACAAGAATAAAAGAAAAAAAAACTTTAAAAACAAATAGAATAATACATAAAATCGTCACATATTTTCAACTTTACTCTTAACAAACCACACAGCCTCTTCCACCCCCCCATCCCACACGCACACGCACACACACACATCCACACCCACACACACACGCACACACAATCTCTTCCAGTTCTCTCTTACTACTTACACACATACACCCGCATAACTAATTACGGTTAATTTCATTTGGCTGACAGAACAATTCATATTAGGCACAGACAATTAAGATAACTTTCCATTCATTATAATAGTCTGTAGGTATGAATATAATATATAATAGTATTAAATTACTCAGAGGAGAAGGCAAGGAACAATAAACCCATTTTCACTTACCACAGATGCTGTGTGTCCTGACAGAGAAGGATCTGCACCAAGTACCTTGATCTTTTTCCACTGATGAAGTACTGAAAATAAAGACGAGACATTCATTGTTGTCTCTACATAACTGTTGTTGACACTCACAAAGATTAACACAGCACCAAAAATACACAGAAAGTAAATTTTAATCTTTTTCCAATATTTTAAGTCTGCATAAACTTCACATTCTTTCCCTTCCGTGCATCATCACAATTTTAGTTGCAGAAATGTTCAAAGAACACATTACTCACAAAAACTGTATTTCCAAACGTCTGACCGAGGCTGCAGGCCTGACAAGCCCCCATAAAGCCACATGGCATTGTCAGCTACCACTGCAGAATGTCCATAACGAATTCCAGGCTGAGTCTGACTGAAAGTCGTCAGTTCAGTCCACTCTTCTTCATCTGAGAAATAATCAAGCACAGTAATGACAAACTGTACTATTTAAGATAAGATAAGATAAGACAACTTTATTATCTTTTACAATAAATTACATTGTGGTGTACAATTACAATCAACAAGGAATTAACATCACAATAATAATAACAACAATCATAATGACAATGAGGATAAAAATGCACAGTCACATATGAATATAATTACACTTATGCATGCTAACATTAAACGACAGCAAATGTTAAATGAAATTATTTTGGGCAAACAAACACACTCACACACACACATACACACACACACACATGTCATTTATTAAGTAATGAGACAGCCTTTGGAAATAAAACTGTTTTTCGTTCTGAGAGTTCTGACCCTTGGTGTTTGGTAGCGCTTTCCAGAAGGCAGGAGCTGGAAGTGGTGCGCAAGCACATGAGTGCTATCCAGGACAAAGCAACTGGCTTTCCGCACAACATGTCTTTCATACATGTGTCACCTGCAGACTCTCTTGTTTCACCACTCGATCCAGCACACTTTTGTTTTTTACACACAAACTTCCATACCAGCAGATAAAAGAAAAGGTAAGAACGGACTCAATAAAAGAAGAGTAAAAGGTCTGAAGGATGCGGCTACTGACTTGGAGATTTCGAAGTTTTTGAAGGCAGTAAAGTCTATACTGACATTTTTGTGGATGGCCTGGGTGTTTGCAGTGAAGTTCAGTTTCTCGTCAATGATGGTTCCCAGGTTTTTGTATTCAATTCATTAATGGTTGAAACGTTCTAAGGATGTTCTTGAATCAAGATAATTTTTTTGCAAAGCAATACTAAAAGAAGCACACATTTCTTATGTAACATATTTCTCATTATCAAAAGACAAGACACATTCTCTGAAGAAAAATACCATTGATGACTTCACAAAGAAAACAACAAAAGTCATCAAATCTAAAACACACACTAAAAAAACAACAAGATACACACTCACACATCTCTATCTTTACATGCATGCATGCAAAAGCACAAGCAAATATACACATGCACACAGAAACACACACAATCCTGTCGTTTACACATGTCCATAACTCACCAATGTTAAAGGCCCACAGTTCTCTGCTGGCACCTGCAGAGCTAATAAATCCACCGTAGATGTACATGAGGTTGTTGTAGACAACTGCAGAATGGTCACGACGACATGATGGTTGATTTACCCCTGGTTCTAGCCACACCTCATGCAGATGACCAAGATCTGGTATAGAAAATGTAGAAGTAAATACTTCCCAATATTCTATGCTGATAAGAGAGGTCCTGTGAAAGTGAGCAGGAGTTTAGTTGGTGAGGATGAGGCAGAGGTCAGGAGGAAGGGGGAGCAAAACAAAGCCCAACATCCTTATAAGAATCAACATGAAGAACTGTGACGCTTATAAAACGTTTAAATATAATTATATTAAGTTTATGCATGCCTAACCTTGTCGCATTACATCTAAAATGAATAATGCTTACCAGGATTGTATGACCATAGCTGCACATCACCAAGAGTATCACTGAATGTTCCACCAAATATAAGTATTATTCTCTGCACACACACACACACACACAAAATAAATAAATAAAAATTATGTAAAATTTTTTTTATAATTTGTTCTAAGATTAAGAACAAGTACAAATTCAGTCTGAATATTCAAAACGAATAGTGACTTTACAAATAAATTTCATTGTCATGAATGATTCATGAACACTTCAATAATTTAAAAAAAAAAAAAACTATAAAAATACGCAGGAAGAAGTCGAATACATAATGATAATCACGCTACATGTTTAAGAAATTAAACATTGTTTTCAAAATATTACTAACCCAACTCACATTTGACATTAAGAAAAAAAAATTATACATTTATACCTTGTAGGCTACAGTGGTGTGTCCCTGAAGAGATGGAAGACTGCCTTTGCGAAGTGCTATATTTTCCCATGTTTTTTTACCTAAGTAACAATGAACCAAATTACTCCATAAAAAGAAATTACATTATGACGTTCAATACGCTAACTTAAACGATTATCACATTTAACAACAATAAAGTATTCCATTTATCCTATAAAGGCTGTACAAAAACAACACATCATATGCTAGAAATTTATATGACACAACACTTCTAGAACAAAGGGGTAAATCAATAAAGTTCAATATATTAAACACATTTCAACACACACACGAAAGCATACCATTTATCCTATAAAGGTTGTACAAAAACAATGTAGGTTTTCAAAATCTCAAACTACATATATTATAAGTTCAACATGCATGACATTTTTAGCACAAAGGAGAAATACAGTCACCGTACTCCCTTGACTTAAGTTTATTCCTGTCAAAATGCTAATAAAAATGTATCATTGACCATAATGAAGTGGACGACAAACAGAATATTGTACTTACGGACATAAAGTCGCCACACATCTTTAAGGGGGGATGTCCCATCTTTGCCACAAAACAAGTACACATATTCTCCCACACAACAGGCACTATGCTTGTGCCGTGATCTTGGAAGCTGCAGGCTTTGGTGATGACCTGAAGACCCATTCTGATTCTTGCAAGTTCTGAGTGTCTGCCACTGACAAGTTACCAAGCCAGATACATCTGAAGGAGAGTTGCAGGTGACGTTAACAGTTTTCATTGTAAACCATTCATTGTTATTGTGGGTACATGATTAGTCAGTTGATCCATGCCATGATGGCAATAGTTGTGGTGGCAGTTCTGTTTTGGTGACTGTTCTTGTCAACTATGTATCTGAAATATCAAATAAAGATGAAGTATATATATATATATATATATATATATATATATATATATATATATATATATATATATATATATATATATATATATATATATTTACCACATATTTCACATTGCTGACTCTATGTTCTGACTCAATGTACCAATGCAGAATTTGTAGTAAAACACCTACACCTTCACTCCATTTGAGTATTTTTTTTAAATCCACAGCTAACAAAATTGTGATACTAGGTTCTGTGGACTACTGCAAAACAGTTTCCAGCAAATCAATCCTTCTATTGACGTGGCAGTGGTATTTGCTATGAAAATCAACTCCCACAGGAAAAGGCCAAACTGGAACCTATAATGTAGTCCTGGTCATAAATGCCAATCTGATTTATTATACAGATGATTCTGAATGACCATAAATAGGCAAGTGAAATTGTTAACCTGACAATAAAATGTCATATATATAAGAACGATTAAATAAAATAAATAAATACATACGTGCCTGTCCAGAAACATACATTGCACAATAATGTCAATATAGGTAGTTAGCTATGCAACTGCAGTACACACATTCCATCTAATCTAAGTATATATTATCAGCAACATCCTGAAACCATGGTAAAATGTTCCCAAGCCTTCTGACAGATTAATAAAAAAAAATCTCTGGAGATAATGATAAAAGTAATGAATTAAAAGCATTTCAAGTTCTTAATTAAACCATATTTAACTTACCATTTTTCCGAGAGAGAGAGAGAGAGAGAGAGAGAGAGAGAGAGAGAGAGAGAGAAAGAGAGAGAGCCAACCATTCAAATGTATTTCCACTCACTAACACAGCTAAAAACCAGCATTTCCTTTGAAAAAAAAAAATAAAAAAATGAACAAACGTAAAAAAATAAATTCAACTGGGGCAAATGTAAAACGTTACTAGAAGGGCAAAGTACGTATGACCCACATGCTCTTTATGGAACTTGCAATATTTAACATAAAATGACAGCCCAGAAAATGAAAGAAAATGAAACAATGGCATTAAAATGCAAAGTAATACCGACTTTTATCTTTCTATGCTCTTGACCTTGAGATGACCTTGTCCTCTGTCTCCAAAAACACTCCTGTAATATCAAATAAACTATAAAAGTTATATTATGCCAAAAAACTGACCTTGGGATGGCCTTTGACCTAGTGATCTTGTCTTTGGGATGACCTTGACCATCACATGACCTCTCATGCTCATGTATGACTAAGTAACCTAATATTGTTGCATACTATGGGTTAAATAGAGCCATTCCACTGTACGATGACCAATTTTTTGTTTATTTTTGCAAGGAACATATATGAATGATAAATCTATGATCTCTAAATACAACAAGTTTGGACTTTATATCTCTCATAGTTTAGGGTCAAGGTCACATCAAAGTATCTATACTGACTTTGGACAGCTCCAGTGATCTTGGCCTTGGAGAGAGGTTGACCAAATGTGCAAAGGAAGTGTGTCTCATCGATATCTATCATGCATCAAAGAATCATAAGTTCAATATTAATAACTTAGAAAAAAAAGGTAAATTTAGTGAAAAAAATTCATTTTTGGACTAACATTTATTGACCCTGTGACCTTGACCTTGATGTGAAGTCATTCATTCACTGATCATTTATGAGGACTCATGGATTTACACCATCTTACCATGTTTGGCTGTGATAGTTGAAATTATAGGTTTTGAGATATTAATCCACTTGCAAATTTTGCATGTCCAGATGGCGGATGGCAGACAGACGGACTGACCAAAAAAAAAGTTTGTTTTACCATTTATTTTTGGACTATTTAGGATTTGTCTTGTATAGACTTGCAAAACATAATCTGACAATTTTTTTTAGGGTCAGTATATAGACTCACATTGCTATGCATGCCAGTCAAAAAGGCTAAAGGGTGCATCTAGTTCATATGATCAAAATCTGGTCTATGGTTTTTGAGATATGGCGTGCAATGGGCAGAGAGACTGACTGGAAAAAATGGACCAAAATTTAGCTTGTTCTTATTCCTGACTATTTTAAAGTATTTCCAGTTATATAAATATAAAGAAATATAAAGAAAAAACAAGAACGATAGAGAGGGAGAGAGAGAGGGAGTGGGGAGGGGGACAGAGAGAGAAGCATATGAGTAACTCAATCATTAGCTCACTCTACAGTACTCCTCTTTTAACGTCACTACCGTTTCAAGGCGGATAAGATCAATCAGGTTGTTGGTCCCGGCCAAACACCTTCTTTGTACCATTTAGAATTCCTCGCTTAGCGTCACCTCGCATAAGGGAAACCCTAGGATAACGTCAACCCCGTTTTGGTTCCCAAATGGAGGAGACTACTGCTTAAGAGAAATTGATGTCACAGATGACGTCATTTATGAGGTCACTTCCTGTTTTGAGATGGAATTCCATCCCAGAACACCTGTCACGTCCAGCCAGCATCCGCGTTATGCGACACTCTGCAATACACACGGGAACCACTTTGACAGGGTGCGACCCATGGGCAGTGTAGACAGGTGTAACTGTGATCTGCCGTGTCCCCTCCTAGCGGGACGTATTGCCACAGTGGACCTTACCCTGAATTGACTTCATTCACTAGCGATAAAGCATGTGCCGTGGCGTAGACAAAATGAACAATTCGTTAAACTTGTGTAAGGTTTTCTGCAAATACACCCAGTAACTGTCTTGGTGCATACTTTTTATTTTTTATTCTCATTTGCGTGCGTGCACGTCGGTGTGTTTGTGTGTGTGTGTGAGAGTGTGTATGTGTAAGCATGCTTGCATCCGTTCGTTTGAGTGTTTGAGTGTGTGCTTATGCATCATACACACGCACAAAAAATAGATATACAGTAATGCATAGATGCATACGCGCGCACCAACGTGCACACACCTACACACACACACACGCACACACACACACACACACTGTCACACGACAAAAAAATTTAGCACCTCGTATAAGATCAAGTTTTTTACTGGTAGTTGATCTTATGGTGCCCCTCGGATAAGATCAAACAAAAATTTGGTCCAGTGGGGGGTCACCTTAAGCGAGGAGTACTGTATTCAGGAAATAACTTTTGCAAATTGCCATTAAAATGGATGGAATGAAACTGACTCTGAATCAATACCCACAGAAAAATCCAATGGACAGTCATCAGTGCCCCATTCAAGCTAAATCGGAATGTGTTATTTCCAACAGGATTGAAGTCAATAACTGCAAGGTCATGTACACAGTAAACACAAAGTTTCCATGGAAACAGAGTAACACCATCAGGCAATCACTTAAAAAAAAATTCTGAACAGTTGATTTTTATGATTCAGTTCAATCCACACACTTGTACAAAGTTAATTGCATCCATAACTTATGGTCACATTGCTGTTTCCAGCAACAGTTCACCCAAAATTTCCCTAAGGAAAAAGGGACAATAAGATAAATAATTTAAAAATAATAATAATAATACAGTAAAGCAAAACAGGTGGTTTTAGTACTGAGCATGTATGTTGGTATAGCTCGCCACGCTTTGAGCCTGATTGTTTTGGGGAAAGGTGCCTATATAGCATCCAGTATTATTATTATTAGTAGTAGTAGTAAGGTAAATTAATACTTTTTTCCATTTCATTGCCATTAAATCTGCATTTACACCATATTATTTGGTAAAGTTAATTTCTTCCAATGTACAATCCCACTCCTAACAAAACAGAGTAATATCATGATCAATAAAAATTATACAAATAATATCAGCCATGTTTGACATCACCTTAGTACAAGTACAAATGTTTACTGTTCATTACTTCAAGTCATAATAATCAATACCAACAGAAAAAAGCATATTTCCATGTACTACATTCAACAAAATAATACTAAATGTATTTCTGATGTTAGCAATGAATCTATCAATTACCCACCCCTACTGAGTAACTACTCCTAATCCTATTATCAGTAGCATAACACTAACCTATTTTCCTTTTTTAATTGATAAGATAAAGAAGCAGATCAAAACGTAATAAATACCATTGACAAGAGACCAATTTTTTTTGGGAAGTTTACACTTGTCCTTTTTATTTTTATCAGTTCATGTATTCAGCAGCCATAATATATTAGGTTGATTCATTTCTTACTGTAGATTGTTACTAGGAGGCTGTAGTATTGTCCATGGTGTGGCTTAACAAAACTGCCTACCACCCCCCTCCTCCCCCCCCCTAAAAAAAAAGAAGGGTGCTACTTGTATGGGATTTGTAAAGATACATATATATAATATATATGTTTAGTTTAGTTTAGTTTGGAGGGACTTGTATAAGCCTCGCGGCTTTTTGAATGTCCCTTTTATTTGGGGTATTTTTACTTGTCCGGTTCCATTTGCGGTTGTTAGGGGAATACTAAAGATAGTATGCTAATTAGTCATCATACTCAAACTTTGATTTCTGTATGGAAATGACCTTTTCCAGAAGATTTTTAAAAGTGTTCAGGCTGTTAGCTCTTTTAGTATCAACTGGCAATTTATTCCATATGGGCGCAACCCTGTAGGAGAATGAATATTTTCTTTTGTTTGTGCGGCAATGTCTTATAAGAATATTGTCCTGTGAGTTTCTTGTTCTAGAGTTAGTATTCAACTGAAACAAAGTGTTAACATCAATGTTATCAATCCCATTAAAAATCTTGTAAGTTTGGATCAGGTCACCTCTCAATCTTCTAAATTTCAGAGAGGGCAAATCCAAAACTCTCAATCTCTCTGAGTATGGCAATTGTCTCAGCGATTTAATCATCCGAGTCGCTCTTCTTTGTACTCTCTCCAAGGCAGATGACTGCTTCTTAAGATAAGGAAACCAGATCGCATTCGCATATTCAAGATGTGGCCTTACATGCGATTTATACAGGCGTGTTAAGGTATCACTATCCAAGTAAGTAAAAGATCGGCGTATGATACCGAGCATTTTATTAGCCTTTGAAATTGCATTGTTTATGTGTTTATCAAAGTTTAGGTTTGTATCAAAAGTAACCCCCAAATCTTTTTCCTCACTATTATGGTCAACCGTCACTCTGTCGTCACCTGTCGTCATCAAATAGTCATGTCCAGGATTTTTCTTACCCATATAGAGTACGTTACATTTTGATGCATTAAAATGCAATTGCCAGGTATCTGACCAAATCAGAAGACTATCTATATCTTTTTGTAATTTATCGCACTTAGATGTCACATTATATAGTTTAGTGTCGTCTGCAAAAATGCTACAATTACTATAGATACTTTGTCAGGCAAGTCGTTTATAAAAATTGTAAACAGAATGGGACCCAAAATACTGCCTTGCGGTATACCACTCAGAACTGGCTCGTCACCTGAGAAATAATTTCCAACTCTGACACGCTGCCTTCTCTAGCTCCATATACAGCTGTTGCCTATTTTTATTTCAATTAGGTGTTCTTGTCTACTTTTATGTTCTTTTATTTTTTGCTTCCAGTGAAGAAACTCACAGCTCAGTACTACAAAATACTCCCTTACAACACGTCAGTAATAATCGGGTATGACTATGACAGATGACCATATTCTTCAGACAACCATCCGACACCTAAAAGCTTTCCAAGGGGACATCAGTTAAAAAGAGTGTGCTTTCTGAAATGAACTTAAATGGAGGGCAAAAGGCTGACAGCCTATGATGCCATCTCTAATATACAATATTATACTATATTATACTATATTATACTATATTATACTATATTATATTATACTATATTATATTATACGATACTATCTATACTATACCTACATGAAGAAGAAGATATTATAATAATAATGATATATCCGAATGACAGACGACCACATTAAAAATAAAATTGGAAATAACAACTTACTGTTTAACGAAAACCGTTAAAAAGTAGCCATAATAATAAGAATATAATTAAGCTCTTTAGTAAGACTTCGATTAATAAAACACGGTGTCAATAACTTAGCTTTCACAATCAATGAATCATTCGTAGCATCAAAACACATCACTGTTTGGGACGGGAACACCGTTTGATCAAACGTAGTTGGTGGTGCAGAACAGGCTTATTCACATATACACTTCAACAGTGCTGGATAAACTTGATTTTACATTATAACTAAAATTGCGAAATGCATGATAATGACCCCTCCACTTACACTCACTCTCCTTACCTACGGCAGCCATCTTCAAACAAATACACAGTTTTCTCCCTTCCCTCGCTCTTGCACATTTCTTGCTGAGTATTCTGGGGAGAAGTCCTTATCATTATCATTGAAAGGTGTAATATTATTTGGAAACCGTAAGGAATTATTATATTTTAAACGGACAAAGTATTCGTTCTGTAAAATATTTTTATTGTAATGTGAAAATGTATTGAAGCCTTTTTATTAATTTCCCCCCCTCCCCCACCCTTCAAGGAATTTGATGAAAAATGATGGTACATAACACCTCCCTTTCAAAGCGAGGTCTGTGCGAAGTGAGCTTGCTGAAACATAGAGATCGATTTCTGCAGATCCTCTATACAAACTTAGCGTTAGGACAAGAAATCCTTGCAGGTCTTCATTCCACAGCTTGCATTTACTTGGGCAAGTATTTTTGACTGTTCAAAATAAAAATGATATTGTAGGCTGTTACTATTTTCTATTATTGGGTTATTGTTTTGCGGTTGAGAGTATAAACCGAGGTCTAGTCTGTGTCACATACATTCCATTTGACCATCATAACGGACTTTAAAGATCCTGACGCTCATGTCCTAGACGGGTGAGTGCCGGTAACAAAAACACACCCAGCATGCACCTTGGTAAAAAGTGCCATAAGGCATATGATAAATGATCAACAGGATTGATTGTGGGCATATACAGCAAGACAAGACAAAACTTGTTCAGCTGCCGTTGCAAGTTCTATATAACTTATAAGTATATTCAATTATATTGGCGTTTTATTGGTTTTGAGTTTCACAGATAAAGTTAAATTTGAAGGTTTTAACATATATAGTATATATTGGGACGAGTTCTTTACGCATTGTGTCCGGGGACGTTAATTTAACCACTGAACTGAACTGGGTTTTTTACTTAGTTTCTTTAGCGTCCTTTGGAGTGTTCGTTAAACTAAATTATTATTATAGAATATAGGATTGGATAGGATGAATATATATATCATATATGTGAGCATGCAATATGTGTAAACTCGTGTGCTGTGGTTATATCACTATGCACTATGTATAAGGTTACTAGCGCTTTGCATGCTGCTTCACAAGTGAAATGGCTGAGCTTCTTGTTAAGATCAAAGATGTATTTAAAGTGTAAGAATGTGAGTTGAATCCTGCAGGTATACAGCTAGTTTTCCTGATCACCTCTCAAACTCACAGTTATAACATTACTTTTTATTTTGTTTTGATTCCTCCAGAAAAAGTCATGACATAAAGTCAACTCCTTTGAGAAAAGTCTCTTGCCACTTGATTGGCACATGTATGTGAAAAACAACCTAGCCATTATAACACCCACTTATGACTCCAAAAAGTTATGTTATGAAAGTTGATATCCTATCCCATCCCGTAACGCGAAAGTCGTTGGGGCACCATAGATGATCATTTAACCAGTGTACTCCATCTTTCTTTGTCCTCAGTAACCCTCATGGCTTCACTCAATGTCAAGCCAGTCCATTCTCGAATGTTGTCCTCCCACCTCTTTTTCTATCTCCCTATTCTTCTTATATCAAAAGGGGGTAGAGGGTAATCCAGAGGCATCTATTATGAGAGCTCGCATAATAGATGCCTCTAGATTACCCTGCACCCCTATATTTCCTAGGTTAACTCATTGTGAGAGCTCTGACTGTGAAGTGCTGACAAGTGTTAAACAGCCCAAGGTCTCCACGATCCAAAGCAAGTCTGGCATATGCCTTACAGAAGAACAAGAAGTCTCGGATAAATGGACAGATTACTGCTCTGACCTTTACAACCACACATCAAACAGAGACCCGTCAGTTCTAGCATGTCCCCAAAACAGAGAAGAAGAAGAAATCCTCCCAATTCTCTGAGAAGAAGTTGAGGCAGCAGTGCAATCGCTGAGGAAGGGGAAGGCAGCGGGAGTGGACAACATACCCGCAGAATTGCTTTGGAAAGACAGGACCATCAGTTTACACTCCAAGGTAAGGTTGCTGCGCTCCCTTATCTCCATCTTCCTATAGCTTGCGAAATCCTTCACAGTGATATACAATGAGAATACGCATGGACATGCAAGAAGACTTCTAATGATCATTAATACAAAGCACACTGACATGCTAACAGTATACGGAAACTTCTGGCATTCCATCACCTTCAGACCACTGCATCACAGATGTTTGCAGAAGACAAGAAAAGAGTGGTGAAGAAACAAGAATTACTGGCTTGAATAGCAATCCATGACACAGAGAAAAGAGCAAACGGTGCAGGCAAGAGACAGAAGGAAGAGGTGGAGACAAAGATGCAAGAACAAAATTGCAAAGACTGGCCTGCAGGACAATATGAGGCATGGCAGAAAGATGACATGGAAATGACATGCATTTTTGGTTGCCCCAATGGCCTAAAATTAAAGATAAGTCCGCTTGACCAGACATGCTAACAGTGGTGGACCTCATAGCAGCGCTTACCAACTACTCAAGTGCAAGCCATTTAAATGCGGCAGTCAAAGAGGGGACAGTTTGATATTAATTGAGTCATTGAGATTTAATGTTTTTGAAAAATTGACAGTGAGTATTAATGAGAAAATTATATGATGATTGGATTATCTATTTAACAATCAGATAATCAATGAGGATTTCCATTACATAACAATGGCATAAAAAATCTGGCATTTGATTTTGCTAAATAAGGATTTATTTAAATGCAATTTACATGTGAAATATGAGAAAATGAGCACCACTGGCGAAACAAAAAAAAAAAAAAATCTATGAAAAAAAAAAAAATAACAACTAATAAATAATTTATATAATAACACTAATTAATATTTATATTATAATTTAAAAATATTTATTTTAAATTTCTATAAATTTTTTTTTCATATTTCTAAAAAATTTTAAATAAATAAGATTTCTATAAACAAATAAATTAAATAATATTTTTAAAAATTATTATTTATCATATTTAAGATTTTAAAAAAATGTATTATTAAATAAAATTATTTTATTTTTATTTTTTTTATATTTCTTTTATATTTTATAAAAATATATATATATATATATATATATATATATATATATATATATATATATATATATATATATATATATATATATATATATATATATATATATATATATAGATAGATATATAGATAGATAGATAGATAGATAGATAGATAGATAGATAGATAGATAGATAGATAGATAGATATAGATATAGATATCATTTTAGATAAAACTGAGACACTTTAAAAACATCATGCAAATGGTTCATTTCCTGTGGTATGGAATAATTAATCCTTCAGCAGTAAGCTTATCTCCAATTTTTTTTAACAGTTTGATTTATTGTGCCATTTTGTAAGGGAAAAACAATCCTGAGGGGTAATTTTTGATGCAGAATTTCCAGATCTGTAGCTAGTAAAGGATGCTTGATTTGATAGAACAGTTTGTTGCACTGATAATGGGTAGCAGTTTAATGTAGTATTATGTTCTTTGTCGCAACAACTTCACTTGCCACCTGACTTTGTGATATACAAAAGTAAACTGGTTATCACTTATTATGTATCATGACTTGGAACTATAGGTTTAGCATCAAGAAAGAATAGTCTGAAGGTTTTTCAGATAAATATGGTCTGATCTGTTTCCAAGAAGCTTTAGATTTAAAATGTTTAGTACACTAGAGTGTTCTTTGATTGGCTGATTTGATTATTACTTTATTTCAGCGTTTTCCCTGCCTAATTGCAACAGATTGCACATATGAAGAAGGGAAATGTTAATTCTAGAGCTATCACTTTCTGTTGGTTTTGATTCATCAGATTGTTGAATTTTGAAGTTGTCAAAATGCTTTTCTGTAAGTACATATACCCCTTTCTTTTTAGAAAATTAGTGTTAATAATTTTTTTTTATAAATATTTCAGCTTTTGTGGGAGTAGGGTGCATTGAATTATTTATAAAAATGCAAAATTAGCTAGAAATATATCTTCAAAGTAAAGAAGCTTTATGGAATCATGAACTCAGGGAAACAACATACACAATTTTAAGGAGCAAATATATTTGTTTTTAAAATAACAGCATTCATTAAGAATGATACTAGAATGTGGTTGGTGCACAGAAAATCGTATTTTCAGATACATAATTATATAAGATGTTTGCAAATCTTCAATAGGAGGTCACACACTTTTGAAATTAATATTCGAATCATTGGTGGGTGAATTGTGAGTTTAACCGGTAAAAGAATCTGCTGGGAGGAGGGAGGCAAAGATGCCTATAGACATAGAGAGAAGGATGTCTTCTTCCCTATTTGATGTTGCAACATATTATCGATCCAAACCCTGAAACTAGTTTTTTTTATGTGAAGTTCAGCATCAGTGCTTACCATAGCAAGTAGTAGGTTGGTTCAGTAAGCTTTTACTTTAGGGATTTGCATAATATAATTTGAAAATGATCCCCAGTAGAAAATTGTGTATTGAGCCAGGCCTGTCTTGGGCATATTTTTTCCTGTGGGATTGACAGACATGTATGAAGGAGTGGTTCAGTTATTGATCACTTATTGAAGTTCGTTTTAGAGAAGGTGGTAAACTTTAAGGCATGATTATTTAGTTTGCCATAGTGGTGCTTAGTAGTAATAACCACAAGGCAACATTATCAACAAAACATACGAGCAACAACAACTAAACAGTATTATTTTAATGATGTATGTAGACATCATGCATGTATGTAGTTTAAAACATGGTATGTATGCATCCCTGGTATCAACTGTTTTGATTGAACTGTTGGATATTTTTTCTCTTGTAATTGGTCCTTGATGGTAATATTGCCATATAGAGTTCTATTTGCATAGAATGTTCAGGATTTAATTAAAAGTTATTATGTCAACCTGTTAGGTTTTCCATTCTTATTGTATTGATTTAATAGGATTTCATAGGCATACACAAGGAATTCTGTAAAATTGTGAGCTGGACACACGCACACACCCACACACATATTGTACACAACTATGGAAAAATGTTTTGAAACCTGGGATATAAGTGTTTTGGTTGGAGCAACCCATTTTAGTCTAGTGCTTTGAGTAGGTGAAGGGCACAAGTGGATCAGTATTTATGTTGGGATTTTTTTTCGGGTCTAGCAAAACCACGCTAAAACAAGAGAGCAGTTAATGCAAACAAGGTTCTTATGGTTTAAAAACAAAACCTGCAGGTGATGGCAGTCTTATCTCTCCATGCTTTTCACTTCTTCTTCTTCTTTTTCTTTTCTGTCGTTATTCCTTCTGGCTCTACTCTTTCGCTCATTCTTCTTCATCATCCGTCCTCCTTTCCTCTCTTCTCCATCCCCCTCCCTCCTTCCTACTTCCCTCCCTACCTACTAACCTTCCCGCATCTCTTCTTCTTCTTCTTCTTCTTCTTCTTCTTCTTCTTCTTCTTCTTCTCTTCTTCTTCTTCTTCTTCTTCTTCTTCTTCTTCTTCTTCTTCTTCTGCTTATCCTCCTCCTCCTCCTCCTCCTCTTCTTATTTTGTCTCCTCCTCCTTTTCCCAGAATATTGTCACATTAAAGATGACGTAATGGGTAGTCATTGCTCAAATAGACCGCTGAGCTTTGAAGTTTAGGCCTCTCTTCCTTGCTTTGTAAATACACGACTGTGCTTATTATACTTACTTTTGCAGGGATGCTATTTTTAGAATCAACCTTGATATTATTAATAGGCAAATAAATACATGAATTGATCGATTTATATCAAAACCGTTCTTTGGGAAAGAGGTTATTTGTGGGTTTAATCTTGTTTTCTCCCAGTGAGTTAAAACTCGCTGTGAATTTGAAAAGGATCTGTAAAGCGAAAATGTTTGATTTTGGGGCCCTAACTCAGCGGGTATGATCTGCTGTTACAGGATACAAAATTCATATATGATGAGTGATCTACTGTGGTCACTTTCATTGAAACTTCCCAGGCAACTTCATTGCAACTGATTGGGGCACTAAAAAGCCGTTAGGTCCCAAATGGATTGAACTGTTTTGCGAGGACTGGAAGAAACAGGTTGTGTGCACGAGGAGTGTGGGTGGGTGTTTGTGTGTGTGTGTTGAGAACTGGGGGAAGTTTTATGAACAAGTATAAGGATCAAATAGGAGATTTACACCTTTAAGTTATCTTTATATATTTAGAGGTATAATTCTCCTATTTGTTCGGCTCATATAACTGACCCTTGGACGAGAATGAGGTGTGTGTTTGTAGTATAACTTAAAACATGTAGAGTATAACTTAAAGCATGGTGGCTAAGTGTTGGAAGAATGCAGTGTTAGTAATAACAATGTTGTTATTTCGTGATTTTGAGTATTATTTTTATTTCGTTTAGAAATGTGCTGTGTGAATTCCCCATTGTGAGTATTAAAAATTTGTTGACTTTTCATTAACTGTTATTGTTTACTGTTTATAGCATTTGTGAGTCTGTAGACAAACAGTACGCTTCATTCTGAATGTGAATAGGTAAACCCATAACGCCTACTACGTTTTATTTTTTGCCTACTACGAACGTCTAGTCATAAAGTTATGAGACTGTCAGTACAGTATTTAGGAGAGACGTACAGCAGATTCTGATACTCAAGGTGAAACGGACGGCAGAACATGAAGTGGACGCTAATCTCCGCGCACTAATTGACAATTTCTCTCTTTACTCCCACCCATTTCATCCATTCTCCCTCCCTTTCCCCACTTCCCTTCGCTGAGTATCACTGTCAGTCAAGGCTTTATGACGGTACGCGAAGTTCAGTACGGATTTTGTCTCCCCATACTGATATAATTAAGAATAATAAAAATTATTATTATTATTTTTATTTATTTATTTAATAGTTTTTATATAGCGCTTTTCCAGCTCAAGAGCTGCTCAAGGCGCTGGCCGATTACAGGATCTAACTCAAGCCGCCCGAGGCGCCAACTTTCAGCCTTTGGGCGCATCAAATAACGCTCCAGACAACTGAGCACAATCCTGGGCAGCCAGGGATGGGGGAGAAGGACCTAGGTGCATGCTGGGTGTGTTCTTGTCACCGGCACTCACCCGTCTAGGACATGAGCGTCAGGATCTTTAAAGTCCGTTATAATAATAATAATAATAATAATAATAATAATAATAATAATAATAATAATAATACAGGATGCTATGTACGCGCCTTTCCCCAAGGCTCAAAGCGCGGCGATCTATACCAACATACACGCTCACCTGTCTCATTTACCCTCACACACACACCAAATACACATACATCACTCAAACAGGTGGTGTAAAGGCAGGGAGATCGCTATTAGAAGACGGAAGAAAATCGAATTTTTATTTTTGAAATTTTTATATTGACTGCATCCTGCACCATGATGGAATGTATGAGACACAGACTAGACTTCGGTTAATACTCTCATCCGAATATTTATTATTATTATTATTATTATTATTATTATTATTATTATTATTATTATTCCTATGCTCAGGCTGACTACACTTTACAATTAAAAACATATTTTAAGAACATATAAAAATCAAATTTAAAAATGAAGTCATAAACAAGAATGCAAGAAAAAAATACAAAGACAATCACACTATACAATAAAAGCAAGCCTGATATATCAGAGACTTAAAACCGTTTAAATAGAAAAAAAGTTCTAAATTAACAATCAATTTGTAAACAAGCATAAGAATTATCGCGGTATAAAAATGTAATATATGTACTAAAAATTAAAAGCACATAATCTCCTTCCACTCCATACAACCATCCTGCTGAATCCAATCCCTCACTCACGTACATCCCACCCCACTACTGCTGATAATTCTCCCTCCACCCCGCTCACCCTCTACCCCTGACTTTTCATATTATTCCGTTTAAATTGTGCCCTTCATGTGATAATTTGCGATGTGATTATTGTATAGTGTTATTTTTTAAAGATTTTCTGGAAAAAATATATGCTCGAAACACTCGCTGGTTATGTACGTCATATATAAAATAAATTAAATTAAGTCCAGTGGTGTACGGCCAGCAATTGTCGGAAAACTCCCATCCTGATAAGTCGTGAGGTTAAGGATAAGTTGGCGTGACAAATGCAGAACGTGTGCATGGAGACATAACACATAGGTTTTGAATTTTCACGGTAGTTAAGCTGTTAATGCTAGATAAGATAAGACATATTTATGATCTCTTTCAAGAAATTGCATTGTGGTGTACAGTCTGTACAAAATATTAATACATTTCACAATAACAATATTAATTGACATTGAGAATAAAACTCGTTTGTTGTTACAAATTCAACTATTGTGCGCAATACAATGGGGACATTGGATTGGATACAAATACAACAACTTTATTATCTTTACGAGAAATTACAACGTGGTGTACATAATACAATCAACAACTGCAGGATTATAATTTGCATAGTCAAAGTTGGATACATGCACACTAACACACACACACACACACATATTGTACAACTAAATGAATTTATTATCCATTAATCAGACATACAGAATGTGGTATAAAACAGTTTTTTAGTTCTCAAGGCATTCGTCCAGAAGGTTGGAGTTGGAAGTAGTGAGCAAGCACTTCAATCATGGATGATGGAAAGGGGTTTTTGCACAACATGCCTTTCTTAGAGCACATGCAGAATCTCTTGTTTCACATCAACAATCTTCCCACAAACATTCACCACTCGATCAAGCAAACTTCTGTTTTTGCAAATAAAAGAGAAAGTAAGAATTGACTCGATTAAACCAGTGTAAAAGGTCTGAAGGATTCTGCTATTGACTTGAAGGTTTTTGAAGGCAGTAGATTCTGGATTGACATTTTTTGTGAATGGCATGGGTGTTGTAAAATTCAGTTTGTCATCAATGATGGCTCCGAGGTGTCTGTACTGACTTACTCGACTGTAACACCATCGATGAAAAGGTCTGAAATGGGAGAGGGGTTTACACGGAAGTCTATTTCAAGTTCTTTGGTCTTTTTCACATTTAAATCCAGGTTGTTCTGCCTGCACTAAGAGCTGAACCTTTGAACTTCATCGAAGCACAAGAGTCTGAGTTTGAGAGTTTCCTCCAGAGCAGAGTCATCAAGAGTACTTTATGACTGGAGTGGCGTCAGTCCCACGGCAATAATTGGTGCATAGCGTGAAAAGTTCAGGGGGATAGAACTGTGCCTTGAGGTGCCCCAGTGGATGTTTGTTTCTGTGAGGAGAAAGAGGTTTGAAAGTATACGACCCGAGATCTATTCACTAGAAAGTTCACTTTTCACAAGACGAGCCTAGAAGGGACAGAATATTGTTCTTGAGCCATCAGGTGGGGATTGTATGGTATTGAAAGCATACAATAACATAAACTTCATTACCATGAGTTTGCCGTCTTAATAGAACGATTAATTTTTCTTGAGTAACGTTTATTGTAACTTTTTCTTCTTCGTATTCTTTTGGTTGTTTGACTCTGGAACTTTTCGTGAGACTTTTAAGTGAAGCCAGTCGTGAAACTAGTAAGCATACTTATAATCAAACTAGTTGTATGTATAAATTGGTCAACGTGTCTGTTATTCACTATTTAATTAACGCACAAACGGACAATTATAAAAATTTAGTGTTTAAGGAAGCAAAAGACTTTACATTTCCAACACCCTATTTACATTTTCCCGTTCGTTCGGAAAGTCAACGTTAAGTTTTACCAATATAATTATTTGTTCTTTTCGTACTTTACACAGAGTATTATAGATCAGATGATACAAATTGAAGCAGATTAATTCCACGAGGATAAAGGAATCTTATAAGGAATGGAGGTGAAAACGGAGTCTGTTTAGTTTAAGATGCTGATCGTATGAGTCAATGTGAGAGTGTTATCTGGACTGTCTTGAAGATAACCCAAAGCGTTGGGAATAATTTATGGTCCTGACTTGAAGAATACCGTTTAGAGACTCCCTGTCGGCAAGAAAAATGCGTGAAGTTTTCTTGATAAGCTTGATAAAAATAAAATGTAGTTAGAATCAACTTCTAAATTGCCTGATATAGTAAGATAAAGCCAGATGCAATTTCCCAGGCTTGCTTAATTATTGTGAAAACTCGAGAAGTTGAAGTAAAATTGTTGTTGGTTTCTGGATGAAATGTATACGATCACCCTTCTTTCCACCCTTCTTCTTCTTCTTCTTCTTCTTCTTCTTCTTCTTCTTCTTCTTCTTCTTCTTCTTCTTCTTCTTCTTCTTCTTCTTCTTCTCCTCCTTCTTCTTCTTCTCCTCCTCCTCCTTCTCCTCTTCATCATCGTCGTCGTTGCCGCCGACAAATATGCCTGTAACACTAGTGGCGCAGTGGGTTAAACGCCGGTTTCCTATGATGAAGGTCGCGGGTTCGATTCCCGCAAGGGGCGAACTTATGTGACTTATGTACGATTCAATTGAGGTCACAGAGGTTTTTCTCCGGGTACTCAGGTTTCCTCCATCCCTTCAATAATGGTATTGGATACAATCAATCTAAACTTTCACAAATAAAACTTCGATTTCCTTTCCGTCTGCTAATAGCGACTTGCCTTTAAACCACATGTTTTGAGTGATGAATTGTGTGTTGGTTGTGTATGTAAGAGTGTCTGTAACATGTAAGCATGTATCCTGGTTATAGATCGCCGCGCTTTGAGTCTGATTTAGGAATAAGGTGTGTACAGCATCCATAATAATAATAATAATAATAATAATAATAATAATAATAATAATAATAATTATTATTATTATTATTATTATTATTATTATTATTATTATTATTACATAGCGCCCAGACTGATGCGCGATTGTCAGTGACTTTTTTTTTCATTACAGGAAAAATGGCAGACGGACGAATGTGAAATAATACTAGCAATCCTAAATAAAGGTCACACAGCTACCGCAGGACGGGACATTTCATCCCGATTTGTTCCAGGGAAAAGTCTTATAATGTAGTGCAGGACACACTGTGGATTGTTTTAGCTCTGAATGGTAATAGTCCATTGTTGTTGTCCAGTACTATGACTGTGTGGTCGACGAAGAGACACGCGTGACAGATACTTTTCACTCACACTGCCCTGTGCGCAGTTGGTTTTTGGCTAAATGACTGTTGCAAGTGGCAATGTGATCTAGATTTCCTTATCATCACAACTGTACCCCTTATGCGTCGCTTGTTTCTTAATCTTCCTCAGTTCATGGTTCCTCTTCTCTCTTCCCTTCCTACACTCCCCACATTTCCCTTTCACTGCATGCTCCCTCCTGGCCATGCTCGTTATTTCTTATTGCAAGTTTATAAATGACCAGACTTAAGTTAGCTCAGCAACTTTGTTTCAAAGTTCAGTATTGTCAGATTGCATGAACTTTACTAAAGGAAAATGTCAGTGCAATTTATCATTGCAGTTTGACTTGAAACGGAAGTGTAAGCAATTCTGAAGTTAATTGTAGCTTGGTGGATGTTTTCATGTTGCATACGTCAAAGGATGAACAGCTTGTAAAGTGAGGTTGGGAGCCCTGAGGATTCAGTGAGTTGCTTTGATATTTTCTCTACTCAGCATGCGGAGAAGATGGGAATAGAAGGGACGAAAGAGTCAAACTGTTTGTCCTTCGGGGGATTTGTGGAAAGTTTTGAAAAGAAAGCTGTTGACCCTGGCCTTTTTCTCCTCCTCGATGATATTTTTCGGATGCATTTGGTCGACAATTCAAATTTGAAAGTTGGGTTGGGCATGTGTGTGTGTGTTTTCCTCACAAATACACTTTGCCCTGAGTGTTTGGTTGCTTTCTGACGCAGTGTTCGCGTCGGCTTTGCAGCAGAGATGATCACATGGCGGACAATGATTCTTCCTTTTTGATGAAGGCGTGGTTTCGCTAAGAGCTTTGTCTTATAATGAAGATGAACATCCGTTTGAACTTGACAATAATGTATATGCAATGTTCTTTTTACTTCAAATAGGCAAACGGGTTTGATGGTAATTTATTGGTTAGTTGACTCAATATGTTCTTTTTCTTCCCAGTGTAATCATTATAATAATAGAGGCACTGTGGTCTAATGGTAGTGCTTCGGCTTGCGGATCGGAAGGTCCCGGGTTCGAGCCCTGGCCGGGCCATTGTGTTGTGTCCCTGGGAAAGACACTTTACTCCTGTTTTCCTACTCCTTCGGATGAGAGTATAAACCGAGGTCTAGTCTGTGTCGCATACCTTCCATCATAACGGACTTTAAAGATCATGACGCTCATGTCCTAGACGGGTGAGTGCCGGTGACAAGAAAACATCCAGCATGCACCTAAGTCCTTCTCCCCCATCCCTGGCTGCCCAGGATTGTGCTCAGTCGTCCGTGCGTCAGACCATGCGCCCAAAGGCTGCAGGTGGGCGTCTCGGGCGGCTTGAGTTAGATCCTGTATCGGCCAGCGCCTTGAGCAGCTCTTGAGCTGGAAAAGCGCTATATAAGAACGATTAAATAAATAAATATAATCTCTCTCTCACTCTCTCACTATCTCTCTCTCTGACACATGTGTGTGCCTGTGCCTGCTTATGCCCATTACAGGCCAGAATTGACTCGCTTAGTTGATGGGCTTAATATTTGCCTTTCTTTTTATATCTCTGCCTCAGTCTCGTGCTCTTTTCAAGCACAAATACTGAAATGTTTCCCGTCAAATTTGTCTACAGTCAGTCGAGAATTTAGGCGGCCTCTAATAATGTGTAATATGGTGTGGACTGTCAAGAGTTATTTCACCAGAGGGCCGAGAGTTACTATAATTTGTAGAGGTCAACAAAGGTCAAAATTAGTGTTGCTCTTCGCTGTTTTTCTGTTCGTTTTTCCCACCAGGAGTCTTTAGTGTTAGAATGTTCGCTTCCCCTTTACCTGTTTATCTCTTTATTGTATTTTAAATTTCAAACGCTTTATGAACTGGATTGAACTGCAGTGCACTTCCTGTGTTTTGCACCAACTTGCTTTTTTTTATCTTTGCTCTATGAGTTTGTGACACTTGCTACAAAAATGAATGCAAAAATGAATGAAAGAACTAACGAATGAATACATAAATGTTGATTGGACGCCCCCTGGCTGAAGACACTGCCTGGCTGAAGGTATATTATTCCCGTTGAACTGTTTTGTTTATGCTTGATCTATATTCGTGCTTATTGAAATATACAATAATTATGACACTGAGATAATCTTGTCCAGCTTGAGAAGGAATGTCTTAAGTCTTCATTGGTTTAGTGGACCAAGTAAAATATCTGGCCTGCTATCAGTTGTGGTATTGGCGCCTTATTTTACTGCTTGATATCCATGTTTTACCATTACAGAAATTGGCATGATGTCGAGCAGAGTGTACTTGTAGACAGTTATCATTATGTGTGAAGAAGTTGGAAGTGGCTGAGCTTTCAGGCCAGGTCTGCAAAAGGTTCGCACTAGTTTACACCGGCCCAATGATGATTGCGCTCAGGTGCTAGAAAGTGTCAGTCTTAATGTCCAACTTTATGTAGCATGTTCTTAAAAAACAAAATCTGTATGCAGAAGAGGACCCTACAAAAGACCTCAGCTACTCTAGTGTGATGCAGAGGTGAACATGGGGGAAGTGATCTTGCTGATATAACGCCGTGGACGCGTCCGTCTTGTGGCACGATGAGGGTGTTCGCCAGCCATTTCTGCAGGATCGAGCTTTCATTTGTAACTAGTGGAATCGAGTGCACTCACAGACTTAAAACCACTGATGTGGTCAATGCAATGGAAGATTGTGCACGGACCAAAACCTTTAGCACGCCCTGTCTTTGAGTGCATTTTTGCTCAGGTTGTTAAGACCTATGCAGTGTTCACCTTTGAAGTCAAAATATGCTCGGGTGAAAATCGTTTGATAGTGATAGATTTTGGTGGTGCACTGGTTTTATGGATAATAGTTTTATGTCGAATGGGCAAAGAGCACGGGGAAAAGAAGTTTACAGATAGTGAACCTATTAGTATTATATGTAAGTACACGCTATAGCCATCGCTTGGAAACTAAAAGTGTTGTCAGTTCAGGCGGACTACGACGGCAGCTAAGTCTAATTCCTATATTGGTCATTTACTAATTGGTTAGGAATATCATTAGTAAGTTCGATTGGTGAGTAGTTACTTTGATGGGAAACAATCTTGCATCAGACAATTACTATATATTGAAGGAATAATTAATAGTAATGTTATCAAACTGCTGCTTTAATTTATTCCGTTTCATAGCTTGTTCTAGACTACGCTGCTTGTAGTAAGCAATGAAACTAGCTGTCAAAGACAGGTGTATCGTGAGCTTAGGCCTATAGGTGGCATGATGTCTGGAGGCGAGAGATACATTTGAGTTGATCTGAATATCACTGGGGAAAGAATAGTTCCATTTACGCATAAGCTCCCAGGGGTTTTGATGTCCGCTGATCTCTCTTGTAGTTTCTTTGTTAGAGAATGTCCGACGAGAGCTGTTGTCGTAATGTCTAGGTTTAACGCTTTCTTTTTTTAAGTTACGTCGCCCCCATCTGGCCCTTACACCTATCCATTCCTTTGTACAGTCACTCGTGGCTGTAGTTATTTAACACCATCCATTTTCGTGGTCATATTTATTCAAGACTTTCAGTAATAGAATAATTATTATTATTATCGAACTAAGCAACTTTAGTTCAGCGATGCCTTGCTGCCCTGAGTTGGTGAAGTTAGCCTAGACGACTTTGGTTTTGTTCTTTATAATAGTCTATTTCCAAACAAGTTTAATACGGTTTGAAATCTAGCCGATTTTGGTTCTCATTTTCCCCACCTCCAAGCCCACCCACTAACTTCGAAGCTAGATAGATTTGTGAAAATAAATTTTCATACTTATACAAATCTTGTGTGGGGGTAGTGGGAGGGGGGAGGAAGGGAAGGGAAGGAATTCTTACCATTAAATTGGGAAGGTAATCTGCAAATAAATCATAGTTTTTTTTAATTGATTATCAACGCAATCGTGTGTTCTTGTTCACCACTGGTGATAGGATCCTCATTGAGTTTCTGAGTAAATGATTCTGGATATATTTGTATCATTACTATAGCCACTTGTGCAAACGCTGTTTTCAGTGAAAGTGAATTTCGTCCATAATCTCCTCTCATTGCCGTGAAGGTGACTTAAATTTTATGAGACTTCCTATACATTGTCATTCTTTCTCAGATATTGCGACATCAAAGACAAGAACTGTTCAGATCATGCGACATGGCCAGATGTATAATATTCTAATGCGCATTTGAATATGTGCACATACTGTTGGCCGATTTTAACGATCTCTAGTAGACGGTCTATACACACATCAAGTCTTTCTCTCTGTCTCTCTCTCTCTGTCCGTCTGTCTGTCTCTGTCTGTCTGTCTGTCTGTCTCTCTCTCTCTCTCTCTCTCTCTCTCTCTCTCTCTCTCTCTCTCTCTCTCTCTCTCTCTCTCTCTCTCGATATGTACGAAGGGCATGCTTAATATGTTTATATTGCTTAAAGGACATTGATGCTGCAGCGCTTATGACACACTTTTTATTAGCGGTAGGAAAACAATACTCGGTCGCTTCCTGTAGTTTGATTGTGTGTGTTAGAAACACAAAACATTTCCTTCCCTTTCACTCATCCATTCCTTAAGCCTGTGTTTTGTAAAGACACGTACAACACAGTATTAGTTTGGCATAGGAACCTGTCACCGGAAGATTTTCACTGAAAATGTTTCAGTCATTAAAATAGTTTCTCATATGATATCCTGCGTTTTATAAAAAATCTGAATTTAATTTCATCTGACATATTCGGCATTAAAAATGTATAACAGAAACTATTTCGCTAAATCAGCGAGTTCCAGCTGTGATTGTCGAAAAATAGGTATGCATATGAGTATACTGAAGATCATTCATTAATCTATTCATTAATTCATCATGCTGTTTGGCATATGTCCTGTCCACATACGGCTATGCGAAGGAGGCGTGTTAACGTCTAAACTGAGGACAGTCGATCGATCGACTGTGTTGTGTCTTTGCCGCAAACAATTTCTTTAGTAGGTCTGCTGGGTGTGGTCTTACAGGATCATGCATACTTGTTTTGATAAAGTTATAATGATACTTTCGGCAACATTTCAGCCTAAATCCCGTTTTTTTTTTACTAGAGGTCGAGAGTATAGTTTGAAGCTAGATTGTCTGTGGTATTAAACTGTTACCCTAGAGGTTATTAAACGGCTACTTCAGATTTGTCTGTGGTGTGTGTTCCCCTGTACGCTTTATGTGTCCGGGGACGTTAATTTATCTAATCAAAGATGTCTGTGGTATTAAACTGTTACCCTTGAGGTTATTAAACGGCTACTTCAGATTTGAAACAGGTAGTTGATAACAGTTCGCATGTTGCTCAGCATTCAGTCATAAACAGTTCTATTAAACCGCCAGTAACGTTTTCAGCATTGGCAAGAGGACTGGAGAGACGAGGGCGTGCTTGGTGGCTAATTTCACGATGTGGCACATACTTTTTTGTTAAATTTGTCGGAAGCAGAAAAAGAACCGCACAGTATAACGGAGTGACTCCGGCTGCTGTGGTTGCAGTTTATGCTGAATAGAGAATAGATTCCCAACCTCCTGCTAACTCCCATTTTATCTAACCCTTCCCATTTCTCTTCAGCGAGTGTCAGTGTGACCGTAATAATCTATTGCAACAATTGCGCTAGCGCTGTACCCAGTGTTGCCGCAGGGTCGACACGGTTCATTTCCACCCTCCATCCCGCAGACAGCTTGCCGCCTTGTCCTTTGAATGGTCCAATGATCTACTTCATTCATAACTGTTGAAGCATTGTAAAAACGCAAGTTTACATTAGGGACAATTTTTAAGATTACTTCAATTCACTAGCTCTCACGCCTGAAATCTTTGTACAAATCCGTTTATGAATGTGTGCAGGATCGACGCTTAGTGGCGTTTACAATTTCTTCTGGTTTTATTAATTTTTTCATTAGTTTAAATATATGCTACGTTTCACCCAGCCGCCCAGAAGGTTGTGCTGTATTAAAATATCCAGTTTTTACTGAAACTGAATGAACCTGGTTTGCTTTGTTGCAGTAACAAAGCTTAGCAGACTGTATTGAAACATCTCAAGATGTTCTAAAACAGTAGATGGACTGTTTTGAAGTGTTGCAATTTTTATGTAACACCCTCCAGAGGGGATTCTCTATGTTGTTGTTAATAGTGCGTCTTTATTTTGTGTGGCAATGTGTTTTATGAAGCAGTTAACCCATTCGCTCTTATCTTCCAAAGGATACTGAATTTAAAATAGAACATTTTGCGGCTGTATAGAGTCATGAGTCATTTGAATGGTGCGGTTTAAAGGTATACATTAATGTTTTATATCCTTTGCCCTGTACTGGGCAAATGTGAGGTGTAAGGTTTTTTTTTTTTAAGGGGGCCTTTTATCTGTTAAAGATACAATACATTTTCACACTATAAACTTGCTCGTCCAAAAGAAAGAGTATATTTTAACTCTATCAATTTGTCTAATCTGATGTACGTCTAGATATTTTAACATAATTTTTAGTTCTTTCTTGGAAGTAGTGTTATCCTGATTTGCGATATTGCAGTATTTGCTTAGCTTAGATCTTGTCTGATACCGTTTGATTTAGAGATAATAAAGGAAGACAGTCCGATAAAGACCCTAAACTTGATACAGAGATAAAACGACGAATCTAAACTGTTGCGTGTGCTATCTCATAGTTAGCACTTGGAGTTGCTGATGAAGGTAAATGTGCCCAAAGAGCTTAGCTATTTGTTGTGCCTACCTTTACATCAGTCACTCTGAAGTAGACGAGTGCTATGTTGTGAGCCAGGAGGAAAAGTGTGTCAAGAGATGAAAGCGGATTGCACTATTTTGAATAAACGGTCATTTATCTTGTCATTTTATCTTGCTGTAGGTATTAGTTAAGAGTAGAAAGATGCTGAAAGATTAAAGGATGGGAAACGCAGTCACTGGAGCTTGTTTTGACTTCACTGCTACAACTGAACGAAGAATGCGACTGTGTAGTCGCCACGTTGACAATTGTAGTGAGGCAGAAACTGTTCTTTTAATTTAGTTCTGGGTATATTTTTAATGTGAACAGAGTACTTTTGTTAGTGTTAATTATCCCAACTTACGTTTCGATCTTTCACTATTTTGCTGCTGAGTTAACAAGCATTTAATCGAGGTGTGGGTGTGTGTATGTGTGTGTGTGTATGTGAGAGAAAGAGGAGAGAGAGAAAGAGAGAGACTCCCACTGGGCGTGTGGGGAGGACACACACATTTGCGCATATTCTTTTGACTGTTTTTTATTTGCCATATCTTGCAAATTAGAAGGGTGGGTTTTTCTGACAATGAATAAACAACAGATCGATCTATCCCCTGCTAACCATATTATTGCGTGCGTCAGGTGATACGTTTAAAAAAAATCTTCTGACTCGTTCATTGTTCGAACCTTTCAACATAATTGTATTGCAGTCACTCCTGTATCCAGTCCTTCCATATTCTATTACTATTACTATTATTTCAAGTTTTTCCTTACTGCTTCTTTGTCCAGCTTCCCAGTAAGTACTGACTGCTTCTAGTACCGTTTCCTTTTTCATGATTGTAGTACTTTGCACTAAGGTAATTAAAGTTCTTTTCTCATACTCCAACCTGGCGCGAGCGGTATCTAGATGTGGCACATACATCATGTCTGTGAGGACACATTCAATGAGAGGATCATAATATAGCAATCCTCTTCACCACCTCCACCACCTTCATGCGCACGAGTCTGTCCCATTGGACTACCGGTAATCCGCGCTAGCGTCCCGTGAGTGGAGCTCGAGTGTTGTGTGTCTTTGCGCTGTTGTGGGTTGCTGTGTTGGTGGTAGCCAGTAGACAGAAAGTGTGGGAGACACACTGGCAGTTAGAAATAGTAAGAGAATAATGTTGAGAGAGTAATATACTACCAGGGCCAAGCGGAACTTCATTTCGTAGACTTGTTCCATTACTTAAAACTGGCAAACAAACAAGCAGAACTTTCTATATGGTGGACTTGCGGTGTTCTTATTCTGGAATTGGTATTTTTCGTTTTATGTTCGTTTTTGTCATTTAAGGTGAGTGTTTTTTTTCTTCCCATCCCAATAAAGGCAATATTTTCCAACAATACATTTTTATAATGGAATATATGAATATTTATATTTTTTGACTTTTTGAGAATTGTTCATTTATGCTTTGAACTTTAGTAACTTGTGTAATATAGCAGTTCCGGTTTTCTGCTAATTTCCACACTTACTGGGAGATTAACTGCGATGTCAGTGCTTTAGCGAATGACGACAGCTTTCTTGTTGCTATAAATACCAGTATTCATGTGTTCACGATCCTTAAAGTGTAATTTTACTCTCTTATCATTTGTTTGCATTTCTGTTTAATTTGTTTAGCAACTTGTCAGTTACTGAGTTAGGCTACAGATTTAATAGGCGCCGGATCAGCATTAGACTTTTATAATTGCTAGACTAAATTCAGCGATTTATATAGCGGCATTTTAAATATTGCACATACGAAGGTTTCATTATGAAGATTATAATTTCTCTCTCTGCTAGTGCTACTGTTTATTCCCCGCAAAATAGCATGGATTCGTTTTGCGGTAACTGTTGTGAGAATGGATGCATCTACTGCATTCGCAGTCTCTATCCAAAGGTATTTTTGCCTGTGGCCTACTTCTTAATATTCTGGCTGATATAAAATCTGGGTCGGGGCTGTCTGAGAACGTTTGAATTGTTGTCTAGACCGTTCAGCATTGATTGCAACATTTTTTTCCGTTGAAAAAGTGTCTTTCCAAGGTAAATAACACGTGTCGTTCTTCACTTAATTAAACTGTCTGGGTAGCATGAGGACCATGTTTAAAGCCCAGTGTGAGTATTGTTTTATTGTTTCGAGAATAGTATGATAATGATCATCAAGTGTTGTTTCAGTTGGGATCAGGCTGCGTTACTATTTCTCTCCTCGTAATTTGTCTAACAGCAGAAAATGTGCAAATTCGGCAAAGACCTCCTGGCACTATCAGCACGCCCTTGTCATTGTTACAAAATAAGTTCCCCTGTTGTAGCCTTTATCTCTTTATTTCACCGCATATCTTAGGAGCATGACAAGTTCATCAGTGAACCACATGTTTTGATTCAACTCCACTTCCTGCTTCTTGCTTACCACAAACATTGAAGCCATGGGGAAAAAAGGAACCGAGACCTTTGCTCTCAGGAAACAAAGAAAGTAAGCCCTTCCGAGTGCACAAGTATTTTTAGGTTCTGATCACAATCAGCCGCTCCACCGATTTAGGCCTTACGTTTTTTTCTAATTCAAGCGCAACGCGTACCAGTACTACCCCGATTTTTTTAATGTGTCTAATATTATTGTTGAAATATTGTTGTCTTATGTTCTTGCTCACGTTGATTACTACTATCTTGGTGTCATCAAGAGTTCTTTTTGTTGTTTTCTCCTGTCCCCGTGGATATTTCAAAATGCTTAGTTTTGATGTGTTGATATTGAAAATGGCAGTAATAATTATAACTAATATTATTATTATAATTAAGTGTTGTATTAAAAGAATTTGAGAATTCTCTGTAGACTGTAGTGAAGCGATATATATACTTGCGTTGTTGTGGTAACAGCCTGCAGTATTCACCGAATCGTTTGTTATTTGTTATTAACCTTGTTAATAAGTTGCTCAGCATTATGAAAGGGGTTTCTTGTTTATATCTCATTGCTGATATTGATAGCGGAGTGAACACTGTAAAGATACATTTTAGGGAGGTTCTTGTTTCTAGATGCTTTTGACAGACATATTTGCAATAGTTCCCGTGTCAACTGGGTGTAGCACTCACTAGACCTAGTCTATAAACTCCGAAGTTATAATACGTCAGCCAACGTCACCATGCTCATATCAAGTAGTAGGCTATGATTTGTGTTGTCCTAATGCACAGTTTCTCTATGGGAACTACAAGCAGTATTACGTGTAAGAAGATCAATATTCTTTAACGATGTCTGAAATAATAGTGTTTATATGATATCCGTTTCCCATTTTACAGCGCTGATTGCATTAATTGTTCTTTTTCTGTGATGATGATAGTAAAATTAGTAACACCTTCGACATGTCTTGAAATATTTGAATAGGCGATAAGTCACTGTCCATCTCAATACGATTGCTATGGTGGTTCAGTGTTATTTAAGGTCTCTACCCCCCTTACTTGCCGTTGGGATGGTTTTCCTCGTCTGCCATAATCGCTAATGGTGTAGACGTTAAACTTACATATTCCAGGCGAGAAGATATATATACATACACACACACACACACACACACACACACACAGACAATGATTTTATCTTGTGTGTTTGTTTTCTATTATCTTTGTTGTGCCGAATGTAGCCTTGTACGTGCTGATTGTATGTTGTTCATGCTTTCCATTCTATACGATGTTTGTAGTCAGGGCACAATAAACAGACTGTGCATCCAGAGCATTGGTAATCCGTGGATCCTACTTTGCAGTATATTTTTGCCTTGTTGAGGCATTCTGTATCTGTCGAGGAGACAGTACATAAGGATAATTATTGTCGACGTGGAAAGGCCAGGTGAAATGGGATGCAGACAGTGAGGTCTTTGGTGACTGACTGCCGGGTGCACACATCGTGATTGTGTTTGATTTTGTTTACCGTTGCTGTAGTGTGCAAGACATATGTGTGTCCTGTATCGACTAGGCATTGAAGGGAAGTCGAAATGTGCACTCAATTTTACACATGTATCCAAAGAACAACTGGGTCACACAAAGAACAATTGTATATAACTTTATACCCACAGTTTAGATAATGTTAAGTTAGATAGGAAGATTTCCATTTACGACAAACTTTCCAGAACAACTAACTTTTTAAGTTAAGAATCTTTTCCAAAACATTTCCCAAATTCGAAGAAAAAAAAAAGTTAGTTTCTTTTCTTCGCAGCTCATTATCTCTTTTTCATTTGTTCGATGCTGCGACTTCATACAAATGTATCAAAGTCAAACCACGATTTCAACCAATCTTTTCCTTGGGTGCACATTCGGCTGACTTGTGGAGACGAAAAGAGTGCATAGTTATAAATATAGCACACTTTAAAGGATGCTGGCCAGCCTTTCGAAGTTCAAGACAATAACCTTAAAGTTAAATCTGTAAAACCTAATGCTTGTAGACGCACAGTCAGCAAACCTTGCACTTTGCAGGGAAAATAAGTCAAGGTTGTGAACTACTTGGATTGTGCCGGCATTAGAACTATAGATATGAGTCTGTTGTAGGTTTGGTGTGTGCTGGGGGAGGGGGTTAAGATGGTAGAGTAAGAGGGGCATGTTGATGGTGAAAGGGGCATTGCTTATAGAGCTGAAGATAACCCGTGGATACGAGGAAGGAAATGAAAAATGAGGGGGTAATGATAAGGGTTAAGAGAACATACAGTATAAAAAAAACCTCGGTTGGGGCCTCTCTCTTAGCTATACTTCAGCTTGAAGGGCCATTTCCATGTTAGCTTCTAATGTTAATTTTATATATTATATAAAAAAAACTCCTCTGGGGCCTATCTCTTAACTATATTTCAGCTTGAAGGACCATTTCCATGTTAGCTTCTAATGATAATTTTATATACAGTATCAAAAAAACTCGGTTGGGGCCTCTCTCTTAACTATACTTATATATATATATAAGCTAACATGGAAATGGCCCTTCAAGCTGAAGTATAGTTAAGAGAGAGGCCCCAACCGAGTTTTTTGATACTGTGTGTGCTCTTAACCCTTATTATTACCCCCTCATTTTTCATATAGATAGATAGATAGATAGATAGATAGATAGATAGATAGATAGATAGATAGATAGATAGATAGATAGATAGATAGATAGATAGATAGATAGATAGATAGATAGATAGATAGATAGATAGATAGATAGATAGATAGATAGATAGATAGATAGATAGATAGATAGATAGATAGATAGATAGATAGATAGATAGATAGATAGATAGATAGATAGATAGATAGATAGATAGATATTAGGAAGGGTGAGCTTTTCTGACAATGAATAAACACCTGCTCGATCTATCCGCTGCATGCGTGGGTACCAGGTTGAAATAAAATAGGGGAATCTGTGCAGACGGTCGTTCCACAAAATTGCGAAAATGTGACACTAACACCTGCTTTGCATTTCTTACCGACAACCACACAGTGGTGGGAAGTTGGCTCAGCCCAAACTGACAACATAAATAATCGAGAACGTATCTCAACGGAAGGGCGGCTTGTGGGGAGGATGCGTTACGATATGTCCCGCCTCCGTCTTGAATTTTTCGCTTTTAATTCTAGTCTTAGTTGTTCTTTTTCTTCATCTTCCTTCGCCCCTCCTCCTTCCCACTTCCCCTCTCTTACCTCACATGTCGTAATCTCAGTCTCGTCCTCCTTCCATTAGCCTTATCTTATACTCACTAGAACTATCTGCTTAATATTTTTTTCCTTCTTTTCTTAAAGCCTCTTCTCATAGTGTCTTCCATAAATGAATTTGTTTTCTGACATAAAAGGCCAAAGTTCTCCTCCTCTGTTCTATACTATCATCCGTGACAACACCAATACCTGCTATGCTATCGTTTACATGCTGTTTTCTTCGTGTGTGCAAGTGGTCCTCGCTTTGTGTAGTCTTTGCGGGAGGTGTCACAAGATCGGCTTTGCAAGTCAGTGGGTGTACAGAACATGATGGCAAACCTGCCTTCACCTGAGACCGCCGCCTCTTTTGTGTATTTTTTATCACCGCAGGTATGCCGATATTTCCTGGTTGTGGCAGATACGCATCCGTGTCCGGGGACGGTAATCTACCCACTGAACTGAGGGAGATGGTAATGGGGTGAGAAGAAAGGGGAAAATGTATCAAAAACAGTTAATTATAGTATTTTGTCTTTTAATGTTTGTTTGGTTTTGACTTTTTGTTTGTTTGTTTCGTTTTGTTTTGTTTTCCCGTGGACACGGTGGTTGGGACAGGTTAAGGTAGGACATTTCAGTTAACATTTTGAAGAAGATGCAACATAAAGACGGTAATGAGATGAGAAGGAAGATAAA
Organism: Oncomelania hupensis; assembly: GCA_036898135.1. Lineage (NCBI taxonomy): Eukaryota > Metazoa > Mollusca > Gastropoda > Littorinimorpha > Pomatiopsidae > Oncomelania > Oncomelania hupensis. Next base: position 203,992 of record JBAHVR010000123.1, read on the forward strand.
ATATATTTTCTTGCTGGTATGGAGAGAGGGTAGAGAAGTCGCAGGGCACTTTAGTTAGCATGTGGTAGAAGATGCACAATAATTATAGAAATAGTAATGGATGGGACAGTAGAGAAATGAGGTGAGGGTACTGTAGATGTAGGGTTAAGGTTCAGTTGAAGAAGGTGCCACACAGTAAAAGGGTGAAAAGGAAGAGACATTTACTTTTGTTTTTCCTGGACGTGTTTCCGGAGAAGGCAGGGTAGATGTAGAGCACTATTGGTACACATTATGTAGGGGATGCACAATTAAAAGCAAGCTTTGAAGGAAGAAGAGGTTGGTGTCATGTGGTTGGAGGAGGGATGATTGCAGCCACGATTAAGTCAGTGAGTTGCTATTGGACTGTTAAGTTCAAATAAGTCAGTACTCCGTACGATGATGTTAAGAGCTCCGTGTGTTAAGTTCATTGTTGGAGGTCTTTGCTGTAACTCTTGAAAATTGAGGAACTGCGAGTGTAATCTTTTTTGTCCCGTTCAGCGTTTCTTGGCACTTCAGTTGAAATCGACTGTAGACTTCTTTGTGTTTGGAAGAGGAGGAAGCCGAATTCCGAATAGCTGTGGCTATTTTGGTCATTAAGGCGCCCTCGAAAAGCGTTAGCTTAAAGGTGGCTTTCTTTGTCTGATTCTGAAGTGCATGTGTCTTTTTGTAGCAGAGCCAATTTAAAAAAAAAAGTAAAATAAATAAAATATAACGATTTTGTTCATTACCTGTATAGACAAAACAATGATATTCCACGAATGTTATTCGATTAGCCTTTCATGTGTGTGCTTCTTAATTTCTATTAGCCTTTCGTATGTGTGCTTCTTAATTTCTGTCAATAAAACTTAATTTATTTAGATAAGGAATCGACGAACATTTTGCAGAGACTTGAATCCAAAAATATCAATTGATTCATGAAGTATTTTCTACATTATTACAACAGTTTTCTGTTTCTCATAGTCTGCTGTTGTTACTAGGCGTTAGTGTTTTGTTTATTGGACAATGTTCTGCAAGTCTGTTTTTAATTATGATAGCAAGAACCGTGTCAGGAACAAAGGAGATAACGTCACATTCATGTGCTACTGTTTGCTACGGTTCTTCCTGTCTCGAGCTGATTCCACAAGTACGTTTTACTAGTTGCATCATGGGTATGATCTGGGAGTCACTCACTCAAGCATGGTTAATTTGCACAAGATGAAAGATACCGAAGTCATGCTGCTTCGTGGCGTATGATAAATAAACTAGAAGATTTATTGTATCCGTTCCACCATCAGAAGTGCAATGCAGTATTAGGTTATGCGTGGCTTATTGTGGTTTTCAACGACTGAGATGTTCTTTGTTGACATTGCGTTCCAAATTGTGCCAACCATTATTCTTGACATATTTTTAGTCTTTGTTACTTCACGTTGTCTTTGTTTCACACTGTACTATTTCGTCACTCAGTTATTTACACTTTTATTGGGCATTTTTTATTTGTAATAGAAGCTGACAAACGTGTTTTATTATTATGTCAACAGGTCATTTTTGTTGGGACAGTTTCTTTGTTGTTACAAATGACTTAGCAAACATTGTAGGTTGAAGCATTTATTACTTACCTCTTTGTAGCTTGACTCTTTTATTATCAGCTGGATCCAGCGTGATTCTATGTAATTTACTTTAGAGCAATAGATTTTAGTCGTTTAGTTTTTAAGAGATTCATATGCATAACCATACTTAGTCTGTGCAAAGTTAATCATCAGAACCCTGTACTGACCCAGTTTCTCCTTGCATGGCAGTCTGGTTCATAATATCAAAAACATGTATACTGCTTGGAAATTCAGGTCTTTGTTTCTTGGGTCCTGCTGTGTACGTATAAAAATAATATCCAGGAATTGCAGTTGATCTGCACTGAACTGAAATAAACACAGACTTAGCACAACTCCCGTTGTGTGTTTAGAACACTGTAACTAGGTTAGAAGTGACGTCATTACTGGTCCGGCCACAGGCCAGTGACAGTCTGCATTAAATACTGTACCGGTAACTTTTTAACTTCTGGTGTGTGTGGGTGTGTGTGTAGGTGGGTGTTTTGTGTTAGGGGTTAGAAAGTAGGATGCATGACTTTTATTATTTCATAAGCTACATTCATGTTGTGTACAACTGCTTTTCTGTTCTTTGGGGTGTATTGTTTTAATCCCTGAAGTCTTTTGTGTTTTATTGCTTTTGTGCCGTTGTTTTGATGAAGTGTACGCCGCACACACATTTCCTTGTGTTTTCATGGGGACAATAAAGATTCTGATTCTGATTCTGATTCTGATTCTGATCCTTGACAATGATATTTATCTTGAAAGACATATTTTTGCCTTTGGTTTGTTCAAATTCATATTCTCGACAGCTGAAACTTTATTGTGGAAAAAAAGAAGATATTAATGAGTGAAATTGTTGATGTTTTTAGAAGGTTTGACTGCTTGCGCCTGTGGCTGAAGGTGCAAAATATTGCACCTTACTGTTGGGGTATCGCCCCTTCAGTTAACAGACATTTAAGTTGCAACACTTATTAACCGTACCTGCTACACGACAGCGACTTGGCATATAACACCATGGTGGGGTGTTTTTACAACACTTTTTGTTGTTGAAATTACGACATACTATCTGTAATTTGCTACCATTGCACCGTAGCACAAGTTCCATCAACGTCCTTTTTGTATTTCAAGACTTATCTGGAAATACTTTGAAATAGTCGGGTATCAGAACGAGCCAAAGTATCTGTTGGTCGGTCCCCTGGAAGCCATATTTCAAGAACCACTGACCGGATTTTGACCAAACTTGATAGAAACATTACCTAGGTTAGTGGCCTGCCTTCCTTGCAAACATATTTTGCTCTACTGCAAAGATTAAGGTCACTAGAGTCATTTTGTTGCTAAACACGGTTTGCTCATTATCTCAAAAAAGTTGAAACGATTTTGTTGAGTTTTGGTATACCTATCCCTATCCTGTCCCATAACCCGAAGGTCGTAGGGGCACCACAGATGATCGTTTAACCAGCATACTCCATCTTTCTCTGTCCTCAGCAGCCCTCATGGCTTCGCTCAGTGTCAAACCAGTCCATTCTCGAATGTTGTCCTCCCACCTCTTTTTCGGTCTCCCCCTTCTTCTACCTCCTTGCACTGTGCCTTGCAGAATGGTCTTTGCAAGGCCTGATGATCTGGTGACGTGGCCATACCATCGGAGTTTCCGTTTCTTCACCACTGTGAGCAGGTCATCGTGTTGTCCAATGGCTTGTGTGATGGTCTGTCGGACTTCGTCGTTGGTGATGTGTTGGGTATAGGAAATGCACAGAAGTCTTCTGTAGCACCTCATCTCCATGCTTTGTATTCTTCGTTGGAGATCTGCTGTGAGGGTCCATGCTTCGCAAGCATATAGGAAGATGGAGATGACCAGAGAGCGCAGCAGTCTTACTTTGGAATGTAGACTGATGGTTCTGTCTTTCCAAATGGGCTTCAACCTTGTCAGGGCAGCAGTTGTTTGTGCGATCCTGGAGAGGACTTCCTGTCGAGACCCATTGTCTGACACAATGGCTCCTAAATATTTGAAGCTGTGCACTGTGTTGAGGGATTGGCCTTGTACTTTGATGTCCGTGTTTTTGGTATACAGGGTACTTGAAATCATGGGTCATCCTTCACTGTCGATTCGTCGGTCAGTCAGCCACTGTGAATTTCACTTTTCTGTTCCAAAGACACTTTTTGCTTTATCTCAAGAATAACTGAACTTCATAATTTTTATTGTGTGGATACCTAACTGCTAAGCATGTTAGCTCATTCGTATTTATACCTTCTCAGAGGTCATGGTCATTGCGTTTCTCCATTTTCTAAAACACGTTTTGCGATGTATTTCAAAATGGGCTCAGCCGGTTTGGATACTTTTTTTTTGCTTGCAGATAGTGTGGCATATCTCTCTACGTTTTCGTTTTGCTTCGTTATGGTAAAGCCGAATCACAACACTGCCAAGAAAGTAACACTTCTGAAAATGCTTATTTTTCGGCTATGTTTGTGAGTGTCTGGAAATACATTTGAATGGCTTGCCATTTTGTTTTTGTCCATTATCCTTTTTCTGAACCGCTTACAATTAATGAAGACATGTTGTGGTTATTTTCAGCTTTCCTAGGTCCCGGTGCCTTATCGGTGTGCATCCTTTTCCACCAGCGTCTTAGCAGCATGAGGACCTGTATTTTATTCTTATTGCAGTTTTCCATTAGGAACCCGCCTTTGAAATGCCGCCTTTATGCAGATTCAACATTTTCTTCATTAAAATCCGAAGAAGATTAGCCATGACATTGGCTTCATTATAAATCCGGATGGAGATGCCTTCTTTGTGTTCTACTGTCGGGCACGAGTGTGTATTAAGGCTTGAAAACAACCCTTTAGGCTGTATTCGCCTTAAAGGAGAGAGATGAGGAGTTTCTAATCGCCAAAGCAGATAGTAATTAAGTGCTAACGAGCTGCTGGCACGAATACTATCTCGACTTTCTCTTATCAACACAGGCTGAGACGGAGACTCGGGATGCAGGTATCACCGTCAACTTAATAATGTCTGTGTCTGTGTAGCTCCTGGCACCCATATTATGCTATGGATTTTTGTAAAGCCTGACAGCAAAAGAGACGTTAAAGTTTTGTGACTGTGAGGAACAGAGAAGACAAAAAAGGAGTGAGGGAGATGCAGTGTGAGCAGAGGGAGGGGCGGAAAACGCGGTACGTTTAAATCTTTATTAAATGTGGGTTCTCTAAAGCGCGCAGACAAGTGATAGAGATAGGCTGGAAGAGTTTTAGAGTGTGTGGGTTGGTGGTATTTTAAATGATGGAGGTAGTGGGATTTGGTCTATATCTATCATACGCGAGAAAAGATGGGAGAGTGGCGCGCAGTTTTTTCCCCCCTCTGGAAGTCTAAAAGTGTCAACGCCTGGAGGTTGTGAGGAGTTGCAGGGTTGCTGGCGTTGGATGGAGTTAAAAGAGGTACTGGATGGGAATGGTGTGGTGTGAGGTTGAGGTCCTGAATTAGTATGGGTGATTGTGCGTGGGGCGGGTGAGAGGGGAAGGGAATTAGGAAATGGCATTCTTGGCATGGAGATGTATGTCTGGCTTTGCAAATGTGGTTCTCTCTTTTTTTTCTTCTTTTTTTTTTTTTGCTCTCTGTGCAGTTTAGTTGTTAGTACCGTATCACAAGACAATATTTGCTGTAGTCATTGTTCTCTTCACAAGCACATGTAACATCTGTCCATAACACACTAGCCTGAAAGGTTCTTAATAATTAAATAAACTAATAATCATATTTCAATCTGAGAGATACTATGCTCTGGAAAGGTCAGGTCGTTAATTTTGTCTCATGCTTCTAGAGGTGATGGCTGGTGGCTTTCTGACATTTCTCAGTTGATTAATACCGTGAATTTGGTCAGATCTTGGTCTTTCTTCACATTGCTTTGTGTGAAAATTATCGGTAATGAGTTTGGTTGGCAGGCGCGTCATGATAATGTAGCATCTAGTAAATACAGTTAAACATGATGATGTTGCACATTTTTCAAAAGATGAAGTGAGTGAAACAGAGGACAAGGTACATATGATCTCATTATCATTGTTTTTGGAGTATCGTCTTCCTGGAGTATAAGCAATTTAAACAGCCTATTAGAGCGACGTGTCAAACGATTTGTTGCTTCTAGCTAGCGGCCATAATTATTTCCATAATTAGACCGTCATTCCAAAAATTCGCCTCAAGGGACTTGCTTGTTTGCGACTGACAGTTTAAAACTTTGAACTTTATGACTTGTCAATCATTTTTATTTCAAACACAGCTAGTTATTGTAAATTTGTTCCCACCTCCCATATAAATAGCTAACAGTCGATCGTGTTTTTTACTTTTACATTATAATTTCATTTCAAAGATGCTGTTAAAATTCAATGGTTTTTGGTTTAGGTAAATAAGAGATGTTGTTGATGACTTAATTAAGGCTACTGTTCAATAGCGTGAATATGTGCTGCTTTTTAATGGATGTAGTCGTGCACAGGTCCGTGATCAGTCTGAGACAAGTGTTGCAAAGTTCGGTATTTTCGTGGTAATGGTGGTGATGTAGTTTTTTCCCATAAATTTTTCTCAATTTCTTTTAGGTTATTTATTGCTTTATTTAATTTGATTCCATGTTGCTCTTTATGTGTGTTTGCTCCTGAGTTATTCATTTTAAAATCTTTTTATGGAGAGTGGATGGGGATACAATACTACCAGCTTCCGACATTTTCTTTTGAATAAGTCCTATATCAATCAGTGCTTTGAGCAGCTTTTTAGCTTGGAGAGCGCTATACAATAACGATTAAATACATAAGTAAATAATAACTGAAACGGTATATCATTTTCGCCTTCAATCGGCGCCAAATATCCTTTCCCCAAGGACAGGGCGGTGCGTTTGCTTCATACCCATACCCCACCTGGCAGATTTCAATTCCCCTATCCTCAGGGCCTTAGTGGTATTTTCTGCTGCCTAGCCAATGTATCAGGTTCCAGCATGTTGTTAGTTTTTTTTTCAAATACAGCCTCTGTGTAAAAGCTGTTGGTTGTTAAGTGGCGTGAGCAGTTTCTGTGAGAATGAGTCATAATGCTAAGGGCTTATAAACCCCCAGCGGCAGATTTGAAATCGTTGCTAGTGGGGCGTCGGTTTTAAAAAAGCTTTCATGCTACTGACCTATTTTTACCCTCCTTGTGCTTTGATAGCATCTACAGTACAGCTGTGCATACATACAGGGTTAAATCTGCTATTGTTCTTGTATTAGTTATGCATATTGGAGCCCGCATAGCATGCATGAACTGTCGTGGTCTTCTGATGTAGTAACAAATAGAAGCACTTTATTAGTATTTTGGAGTCATGGTTCGCTTATCTCACAAAGAATAGTTTATTTTGCTCCGTTTGTATCCACGTTATGCTTGTGCTGGAAATTTACAGTTATTGTCTGAATTGTAATCGCTGCTTTTCCCCACTTGAAAAGTAACAGCATAGACCAGGAATCCTTTCTCTCTGGTAACAGTAAGAGTTTTATTTCGGCGTTCAAATTACTATTGCAATACTTTGAACAGACACTGACCTGTTCCTACGAGTAGACTGACAAGTACTGCACGTTTTGATTGACCAGTAGTTATAGGTATTTATAAATACTGAATACTGATTTGAGGCTATCTTCCCAAGCTCTTGGTCTTGCCCAAGTCAAGTGCTCTTAAATGCCGGTGCTTACATTGTTACTAAATTATAAGAAGATAGGTTCTAGCCCTATGCTGTCTTCAGTTTCTGCCTGTAAGCCACTGAGGTCTATTGATTTTCTGTATATGTACCAAAGTAATGTGACTGGCCCATTCCAGTTACAGGCGTGTTCAATGTGCAGAAGGAAGATGTACTTTTGACATGCTGTAGGGATTTGTTTTGAAAACAGTTAGGAACTCGGATTCTGAGTTGTGTTAGAACTGAACTGTGACATCAGATCCATTTGTCAGATTTTAATTCAGATCTAAAGATCACTTTGTGAACAGTTATTTTTGGATGGACTGACCCAGGTTTTAAAGACAAGCACTACTAACACTCATAGTCTTACGCTTTAAAATGTTTAGTCATAGCTGTTACCTTCAGCTTTCTTCAAGTTCTTGGGTTTTTTACCTTCAACATGCGTGTAATGTTTGTATGTAGATGCGTGATCGTGAATTAGTGAGAGGAGATAGAGAGAGAGAGAGAGAGAGAGAGAGAGAGAGAGAGAGAGAGAGAGAGAGAGAGAGAGAGAGAGAGAGAGAGAGAGAGAGTTGGGATACAGAGTGTGGGGTGGTGGTGATGGAAAGGGAGAGAGAGAGAGTTAGTGGTTGGGAGAGGCAGGAGGGGGGGGACTGTCTAGCAATTTATCCTGTGCAGGTATTTTATTGATTGGCCCATACAACATCTGCATGTGCTCACTGAATCATTGATAGCAGCAGCAGCTGACTGTTGTCATTCCCTAGAGTGATTCCGTCAACACCTGGCTCTTGCCACCGACACATTTTCCTAGTGGGGGAATAGATTAGGCTTCTGACTTCGAAGGCGAGGGCAAAAGGTACAGTGCAGCTTGCTGTCTTTTCATTTAGGGATGAGAAAGTTGCTGAAGCTGCTTTAGATTACGAGCCTATAACACAAAATATATTTAGTTTCTTCCCCACCTTCCAGTTGAAAAAAAATTGGGATTCAAAAATCTTTCCACTTTTTTAAAACATATTTTCCACTCAAAAACAGTATAGCACAACCGTAAATATCGAGAAATCGCATCTTCCCAATTTGTCAAAAAATGGGATAGACAATTTTGTAAGTTTAAAGGGCAGATTACCCCTCAGTCCTGTATGTCATTTATAAATTTACTTAATTTTATCAAATACAACATTTGATTTGTAAATATCACATAAAAAGACCAACCCCAATTGTACCCTGTTTTGTAAACATTCCCGATTGATTGGCTTATAGTTTTACACCGTGTACATGTATGTGTGTGTTGTGTTCTGGAGTAGAGATTAGCTGTTTCACTTATCCATTGTATCTCATCAATATCAGCATTATCAGTCCTCATTATCCCTGTTTTTGCTGTTCTGGATCACTAAGAGGTGTGGGTAATGGTGATATTGATTGGTTGACTGTCATATATTGTTCATCAGAGTAACTGTGTTTTGCAAAATTAATATTTTCCTTATGTTTTGGAAATAGTACTACAGTATCCTGGGGGAAGGTAGAATATTGTTATGCTTACAGCCTTTATCTATTTGTGTGCATGAGATATGGGGAAAGAAAAATGCTGTAGATTAATGTGAACATGTGTGCGCTAACAAAGAAATAAGGCAACAGAATGGTAGGTTGGCAGGTATGTTCATGGTATGTTGTCTTGAGAACCACAGATAATCAGTTTGTCTTAGGTATCGCTCACACTATTATAGTATCACCCAAGATTATTTTATGTGTTTTAGCCTTTGCAGGATGATCACAAACTGTACGATTCTTTTCTGGGAATTTTACTTCTACACGGTAACTAGATAACTAGGTGAAATGGTTCTACATTTAAGACAGGAATGTGAGAAGGTGGTAGTTAAAAAAAAAAAAAACCACAATACTTGACCTTGTTCAGTCACTCATGGCCAACACATTCATTCGAGTCACATGAGCTTTGAAAGAAGGAGTTGTAATTATTTACTGCTTGTGATAAAACATATATAAATGTAAGAGACAGTAAACGTAATGCTGTCATACCTAAAACACAAAATCTCCAAGGCAATAGCGTACAGCATAACCGAGGCATAACTTGTACTACATTGATTTACATCAATGTGGGCTCGGTGAAACTGTATGAGATGTTACCTATCTCACTATCTGAGTGTAATATCTTTTCACATAAATAGCTTATGTGAATAAATAGTAGGTTCTTTGTTGTTGATCTTTTTTGGTATGAATCCTAAGCTAGTTTGAATATATATGTAAATGTAGACAAGTATCCTGATCATTGGTTTATTTTTTTCTATATAAATAATCTAGTGTGACTACATATACATGGTACTGGTAGATTGGAATTTTTTCTTATCAATGAACACATATACTAACATGGTTGAAAATTAAAAAGTGGAGATAAAAATTATTACTGTGCAGTGGCTAATATAGTTCTAGGGGCCAATGGTCTGTGTCTTATTCAACTGATAACATTAACCGACCTATTCAACTACTACTACAAGTAAAATGGTGTGTAAGAATTATTTCGGATCACACAGTTGAGAGCCCTTCCTAGTAAGAGTCAGTTTGTTATCTGAATCATACATGTATTGCACACAATTTTGTGAGCAGTCAGAGAGGACTGATAGTAAATTTAGTTAGTTAGTTAAAATAGATTAACGTCCCCGGACACATAAGCGTATAGGGGACGATTGAAATATTTATATTGATAGTAAATGGACTTGTTAGAACTTAAGTAGTGCTTAGCAGGTATGAAATACACAATCTCAAATGAAGTGTGACTTTATATGTTAGAACTTAATTGATGTGTATTGGACATGGACCATACAAATATCAAGTAACCTCTCTCTCTCTCTCTCTCTGTCTCTCTCTCTCTCTGTCTCTCTCTGTCTCTCTCTCTGTCTGTCTGTCTCTCTCTCTGTCTCTATCTCTCTCTCTCTCTCTCACTCTCACTCTCACTCTCACTCTCTCTCACTCTGCCGTCCCACAGCATCCAGTCACACTCATCCCCATCCTCACCTGCACTATAACCAAAGTCTTTGCTACAACCGCTTATCTTAAAGGCTGCCATCCTCTTATAAGGCAAGAGGAATTTCTACATTTGTTGAATTTCAAATAAGATTCCTCATCATACAGTGGCTGTTACTCAGTTTTTTATTGCTCCCAATAGAATATCAATTTGTGGGCACTATAATAAAACTAAATGGAGGTTGGAGAAATAAAACTAGGGAACACACTTTAACAACTACTAATTTCTTGGCAATGAGCCTGTGGTTTAGCAAACAAGTTAGCACGCTTAGTAAAGTACTGGTTTATATTTTATTTAAATGTGAAGAGCTGAGAATTCACATTCAGATTGTAATGTAAGCCTTCTTTTCTTCTTGCTTTCAGATGTGCCATGAAAAGTAAACAGAAAGATCTGCTCAAGTACAGTGGCTTATTCACTTCAGACAGCGACCCAGACAACCCAGACACTGATGTCAACTGAGCGAAATTGACCGTCCTGTTTCAAATCCATCCTCCTCCAAAATACTCTTGTTATCAGTTGGTTAAAGTGACATCTTTCGACTAAACTCTTGTGAGTTTCCTCTTCCCCGGTGTCCACCATGTCCAGAGGGGTTGGAGATTCAGTGACTGTAGACAATAGATTAACAAGCATGGCTGTGACAGTAAACATGACCACACCACAGACACTAACAACAATGGAGCTTCAGCCTCATTTGGACTTGCAGTGTGATTACATCAAAACCAACTACAGCATTGTGGCTGCCATCATCTGCTTTATGTGTTTTATGTTTGGGGTCCTCTACACTTTCTTTGGTAAGTTTTACACTGTATTTTTCCTATCTGTTTTTTTTTTAAATTTTATTTTATTAAATAGTTTGGAATCAGAACGAGTCCATTGTCAGTCAGTCTTTCAATCTGTTGTTTGCCGTATTTCAAGCACCATGAAAGCGATTTTGACCAAAACTTCTTAGGAACATTGCCAAGATCAGTTTCCATCCTAGCGAGCCATCATATTTGCTCTACCTCCGTTTTTTAACCTGATATGTGTACTTGTGTGTATGTTTAAAAATACATTTGAATGACTTGCCATCTTGTTTTTAGTTCTATACATCATAAGATGATTTATTTATTTTAATTATTTATTTTTGTTAGCAGTTTCTATTTAACAAAATTCAACTTACATATTATTCTATAATAATATAATGTAGGTGCATAATCACATCTTCAAACTTCAAACACTTCCAACTATTTTATTTGAAATCATTATGTGAAGGAATGTGCTTGCATAGACATAAGAAACACAGCTTAGCAGATAATACAGTGTTGGATTTGGTAAAAGTAACATCCAAGTTGAAGATTTGGGATTTTAATCCAGGCAGAGCTTGACTGAGACTGTGCAGAACGATGGAGTGATGAAATGGTTCATAATGATCACTTCTGTTTTAAAACAGGGGCTATCCATTTCTTTACTTCTGTTTGTTTGGATAGTAAAAGGATCATTTTAACAGGATATTTGCTTTCAATAGGATTTTTTAAATATACAAATTAAGAAACTACCCTTTAAAAAGTCATGTTATTTGTAACACTTTTGTGTCACACAGCCTTTAATATTTGAAGTAATCAAAAAATGGTTTGCAAAAGTTGGATCGAATGGAAAACATTGTTTTTATTTTTTTTGGCATAGAATACTATTCTAAACAAAAAAGCTGTTTGTATGCATAAGTACACCACGTGACTATAAAATACAGTACTTTTTAGCTTTAGTGTCACATTTGTCACAAATGATATAGAGAGAGAGAGAGAGAGAGAGAGAGAGAGAGAGAGAGAGAGAGAGAGAGAGAGCGAGAGAGAGAGAGAGAGAGAGAGAGAGAGAGAGAGAGAGAGAGAGAGAAGTTGAATTTATTGAATTGAATATATATATATAATATTTTTCCCACTTGGCTTCCTTCTGTCACATTCTTAATTAAGGGGAACTATTGTATTGATGTGTTCCAGGGTACCGCTTCTTCAAAGCTGTGATGTTCCTGACAGGCTTTGACTTTGCTGCTATACTTGTGTACACCATCTGCGAAGAAGAATCAGCATTCCCTCCAGAAGGCAACATTGGTATAGCTGTCGGAGCGGGTATCCTAGTGGGACTTGTGACCATGCTTATCCAGTACATTGGTTTGTTCTTGACGGGCTTTCACTTTGGTGTAGCTGTGGCGGTGGGAGCCTTGATAGTGGTGGAGCAGTTTGTCCATCCAGACACCAAGTGGATCCCAGTTGGTGTCTTAGTCGGAGCAGGTCTCATCTGTGCTGTCCTGAGTCTCAAGTTCCAGAAGACTATCACCATCTTGGGAACAAGGTGTGTATATTATTACTTGTTTTTCTTGTTTTAGATAATTGCTTTTAGTCCATAGTCGAGAGGCAGAGTTAAAGAGAGCTGTGTCAATATGCAGGCACAAACACGCGTAACTAATTTAGTAATAATAATAATGATAATAAATAATATTAAAAATAATAGTGGATGCTATATATGCGCTTTTTCCTAAATCACTAATCAGGCTCAAAGCAAATCTATAACCAATTTACCTGTTTGCAAGTTACACACACTCACTCTTCCATGTACAACAGACCCATGTATTTATTAAACATGCCTGTACTGTAGTCTAAAGCGACTCTCCTTGACTGCATTATAGACCCGTGTGCTATTGAAGCCCGTGACGTTATTATGGATCTCAATAAATAATTTTTTGAGCTGCTTAGGCTCCCATCAGAGAGCTTTCACTTCCATAATGTGAATTAGCATTTCTTCCATAAGCATACTATCTTGCAGAAAAGTTTGAAAAAATTGACCTCGCTTTGATAATCATTGGCATCATATATGTGTGTAAAGTGTTACAATTCAAATGATGTATTATTTATTTGGATTTTATTTTATTTCACCGTGTGATGGGTGGAGCACGTATTATTTATTTGGATTTTCTTTTATTTCGCAGTGTGATGGGTGGAGCATTGATGGTGTCATGCCTGGACTACTTCATTGAGCTGGGAGCTATGATGACCTATGTGTGGGATCGCATCAAAGGCAACATGTCATCACCGTTGTGCTGGTATTCCTGGGTTATACTGGGCTGCTGGCCGTTCTGCTTCGTTGTTGGGGCGCTAGTGCAATGGAGAGTCACCAGCATGGGGGTCGACCACAGAGAAGGTGAGCAGAAACTAAACATTTGGAAATGGATTAATCTGTCTTGCAAACTTGATATTATTCTTTCTTTCTATTCATTCTCCATTCCATCAAGTAAACTTTACTGTCCAACATTACATCCATCTGCTCTTGAATCTATCAATCCCTTCTATTTTGTACTATTGAACAAATGGATTTTGTTGTTAAAATTTGTTCATGTGTAGTTTAGAAGTCTGCAGCATGTTTTTTTAGCAGAAAATGTTTTTTTCATAAAAAGAGATTAGCCAGTAATAATATATGAAGATTAGTTATTAGGTAAGATTACACCTTTCCCCTCCTCCCTCTTCCCCTTTCCCTTTCCCCCCAGCTACAGGGGTCAAAGTTTAGGGTCAAAATTGCAGCTAATTGCTTGAATTTTACAGTAGGTTCAAATATTTTAATTAATAGCCCAAACTAAGCAATTTTGCCATGTACAAATTTTGATAGTCTTTTCAAGGTGATTTTAAATTAATTTATGTTGGTTTTCTTGCAGTTCTTCACAACAGAAGAGGAATCAATCTTCAGAGATTGCGGAAGCGACAGAATCCTGATGCACAGCACACCCGCTACAGACACTTGTATCAAGTGCGCAGAGTCAACGGAGATGTTATTTCGCAGGTGATATTGCCCAATTGTTGCTCTTTCAGTTCTATGACTCAGTATGAGTTTGTTTTGTTGTTTTTTTAATAGTTTTTTTAACTTCTGTAAGTAGCTTATTAGTATGAATAAAGAATACTTGTCACGCATATAAAATCTTGCTAGTCTTATTTAGAATTAACACTTTCTTTGTAGGCTTTTTTTTTCTGCTATTCTGATGTATCTGCTGTAGAACTTTTCTCTTCAAAAATATACACTTTTAAAATAAATCTGTTCTTTTTATGTGTAAACTATGTTTGTTTCTTAATAATTTTCAGCAAGATCATTTTAAATATTATATATAGTAAATTTATGTAATGTTTTAAACTAACTTCTTTAGAGACTAACCAATATGTCTTTCTTAATATTTTTTAATTTCTTTCATGTAATTTAAAATAGGAGATGAGAAGAGATCCTTGTGTATGTCCTTGCAGTTGATTGTATGCTTGTGTGTATTGCCTGCATGTATATCTATGAATGATACATGTTTTGTTACTTATTAAAATTTTAATTTATCAATATTTTACAAATACTATTAAGATTAATGTAACCCAGATTCACAGACTTAAAACTAACAGTGTTCCTTCGTTGTGTTGTGCAGAACTACATTCAGAGCGTCCAGCATAAGCTCTCACCAGTCATGCAAAGCCTAACAGGCACTCCTTCTCAAACCACCGACATTGAGAGCGCCACCACTACCCTCACACAGATCACAGGCAGTGGAACAACATGAATCGCTGGCCTGATGCAAATTGTGAGCCATCTAGTCAAATGTGATCTATCTCAATATCACATTTGTTCATATTATTTTTGACCATCATGGAATACTGAATTCCTTGTCTTCAAATTTGGATCTCGGCGCCCCAGAAAACTGCCTTCTTGGCTGCACAGTTTAGCAGTTTCTGGACATTAATGAAATGCAGTGCTTAGATACAGTGAAAAATAAAATTGTATGGAATTTTATTTCATTGCATCCTCAGGCCATTCCTACATTTATTTTAAAAATAGTAATATATTTCAACATCTGTTGCAAAACATGATTCCACCCTATTGGGATTGGTGCATTATTCTGTGGTGAAACAAAGTGTTTTGATGTCCAGTTGTTGTGCTGAAAATGAGATAGCATCATATTGCTGAACATGACGACGCTGCACTGTGAAAATGGTGTACTTTCACAGTGCTACAAAATGACATCTCTTCACAGTGCTGAAATTACGTAGCTTCACCTCTCTGAAAATCGTGTCTCTGCAGAATGCTCCTGTGCCAGAATGAATTAAAGCTACAAGTGAATGTGTTGTTCTTTCTTTGAATGATGACATGCATCTAAACTGGTGTGACGAAGACACATTTGGTGTAAAGTTGTGATTACTGTGCAATGAGTAGGAAGGGTTAGATTTGAGGGTGAGTGGGAGAGTTATTGTACAGGCAGAACTAGAACAAGTGAAAGTATGTTCTGTCAGTGTTTTGGCTACAATTGCAAATTCTTAGTTCACATAAACCAGGCCCTTGGTTGAAGAATTGTAATTCAGCATGTTCAGGGGTCAAGTCTTGGGCGACTTGAGTTAGATCTTATATCAGCATGCATCTGGAGAAGCTCGAGCTGGAAATACGCTATATAGAACGATTAAGTAAAATTAAATAAATACACAAATAAATTGCACAAAGGCTTCACCCCAATTCTGAGCAAAGATTCTTTCAGCTGCGCCACACATGAAAACTCCTGCACCATGTAATTTATTCTATTAATTACACAACACATGAATTGTTTCCGTTGTATATGTTCATCATTTCAGAACTTGTATAAAAAATATATAACTTTTTCCTTCATCGAATTCAGACAGAATATTTCAAATAATGATGTATAGATTCTAATTTTTCAATGTCTAAAAGGAATACTCTACGTGATCGCCACAATCAGTACTTTGGACAGTTCTTGAATGCGAATTTTTTCATCATAAACTGCAACACTGCCATACTGTTCAAAATTATAGTATGTTGTGTGATGTTTTCATTTATAATACCTGAACCTGTGTGTATAATTGTGATAGCAAGACCATTTATTTACTTCCAAGTTTATGTGTGTGTTTGTTTGTCCATTGCAAGTGTTTGTTTGTGCAAAATCTGATAATCTAAACATGCATTGTAACCATGAAATAAAAAAATTCACTGACGAACAATATGTAGAAGTATTTAGACTAATTACAACCACATTACCAGTTTTTTATGTCAATTTTTAGTGAAAAGGCAAGTGTAGTTCATCAGATCTTGTTCCCTGAAAAATTCTATGAATTTGTGCCAATTTGTAAATTTTTATATTTGTGTATTTCCAGATAATATATAAAAGTTAAATACTTCATCACAACATCGCCATGAAAATAAACCATTTTTAAAATGCTGATTTTTAGCTATGTATGTTAGAATCGGGAAATACATTTGAATGGTTTGCCTTCTTGTTTGCTTGTTTGTTTGTATTTAATATTAATTACAGTATTCAGTATTAATATTTTTGCGAGGATCCATCTTGTGGATGTTAAAATATTCTTATGTCATTTTTTACGTATTTGTAAGTGTATATATTGCATATGTATGAATGCATTTGTTTATTTATTTATCCATTTATTTATAATATAATATATATTTATCTATTTATTTATAATATAATATATATTGATTTTAATAATACTTTGAATCTGAGAACTGAAACAAGCCTTCTAAAAGTAGATATTTGCCAATCAAGGCAGACAAACCTTTCCCACACACTCTTTTGTACTCCATGTCCATTATATAGAAAAAGAATCGGCATGTGGAATTTTTTTAATTACTTTTCTTTTTTTTTTGCCCGGAACTTCTGGCACTGTTGGTTGTTTTATTTATGTATATTTTTATTATTTAAATTTTGTTGTTTTAAATTTTTTTATTCTATTAATTCTATTTCTATTATTAATTATTATTACTTCTGTTTAAAATGAACAGCATGATTTAGATTAACAAAATGTGGAAATTTGACATGCATGTCTCTTGAGTCTCAAGTGATTGTTTTATTTTTCACTTTGCTTACATTACAGGTTAAATGAGCTTGTTAGTTTGTGGTTTATGTACAACTGGTCTTAGTTTTGTCCTTTTAATGTTATTTTAATGTTTCATTATTCCTAGAGAAAAATGGCAAACTGTTGTTTTGATGGAAACAGTTTCATACTAAAGGAGATTGTACGAATAGTTTGGAATCTCAAGTTTTCATGTTTTGTCAACATAAAGGATAATGATAATATTATAGAACTTTCATTCAGACCGCTTAAAATTTATATTGTAGAGCATCCTCTATTTCAGTACATGCCGTGTCACAATTGTATGATTTTAATAATAAATTATAGTAAATAAACCTATCATTAATTTTAGCTGTTTTTACTTGTACACTAAAGGACTGTTGATAGCAATGAAAATCTACTTGTTCGTTTTTAACATATAGTACACATAGACCATTTAATGTATGAGATGTAATGTTCGAAGACAAGTTGACCTGTTTAACCTTTAGTTGGTATTTTGTTCTGATTTTCCCTCATTAAACAAAACAGTATTACATAATTATTTTCCTTGCTGAACCCTGAATGTTGTGTGAAGAGGTGTGGAATACTCAGAATAGGGATGTTATTTAATTTCACAAACAAAGACAGAAAGTGTGACTAACTGAAATTCAAATTATGTACTTAACCCCTTGGGGTCATGAGCAATCTTGCCACTGTAGATTGTTCAAACCTATAAAGGGAACAGTGAAAGCCACAGTTGTAAACCTGTCTTTCCTTTATAGGCAAGACAGATTCACTGCGGCAAGGTTGGAGTGCCGGGGGTTTTCAGTATAAATAGTATCCCCACTTTATGGAAATTTAGTGCTTTAAATTCCCACTGTCGCTGTCTTCCTCATTTACTCTTTCCTATTCCTGCTCTGTCCTTCACTCTGCTATACTATCTTCTTCTTCGCTAGATCAATGACCTACCTTTTTTCTTGAAAACTCTTCCTGGACAAGACTCCTTGTTTGTGTATGAGGTCTGTTGGATCAGCTTGGGAGTGTTGGACGCTTTCTGCCGGGTGGTCACTAGGGCTTCCTATGATTGTACTATTTAGCACTATAGGCATTTTATATGTATGTGTTTTTTTGATGATTTATAATGATGTTTGTATTCTATTTTGTTTTTGTAACCGGGGTGTTCGCGTAGTTGAGGTCAACCCTCAGCCGTCCCCCGCGTGGGATGTCTTTATTGTAAAGTGACTGGCCGTTGGAGGGCATTCAATTTTCCCACTGGGGTTGTTTCAGCAGATCTTTTATGCGGATCGGGGGTTGTCCGGTCCTGATTTGGCTCGGAAGAGTCCGCTGGACCTAAAGCAACAATAAATCAATCAATCAATTATGTACTTTATGGAGATTTATACATGTTTAAGTTAGAACTGGTACATACCCTGCTAGAGTTACATACCTACTAATGTATCTAGTTAAAATCTAGTTAATATTTAGTTTTTAAAAAAGTAATTAAAAATATTTAACATTCTTTCTTTGTAGACTAATTTCAGACGGTGTTAGTTTGGGCAGAATTTTAAAGGTAATCAATGGTTTTATGCTTTGGAGGTTGTATATGTTACCGGCAATGTGTGAAATCCGGCATTCTATAGAATGCCTTGCCTAGATAAACTATAGAATGCCTGAAATCGAACATCAAAGTATGAAATGATTGATATTTTATACATTGCCTAGGCATTGTATACTTTGCCGGATTGTCTGCTGGCAAAGTATATAATAGGTTTAATCCCGCCATTTGTTTCCCGCCACTACTATTTGCGGTAGCGTTTAATGTATATATGTACAAGATCAAAGTGCCAAAATATAAAGTGCTTTTGTGTGAAGAAAACAAGTGAGTACAATTCCAAGTGTTTGTATTTCGTAGTTTTGTTCTTTAAGTTTCAAATGCGTTTTAATTAATAAAGGCATCTCATCTTGTACCCTTTTAACACTTTGCATAAATGTTGCTGGTCATTCTGTATAATGCCTAGGAATTGTATAGAATGCCTAGGAAAAGTATTTACCATTTTCACAAAAAAACTTATGTTTCATAGTTTGCCTAACAGCATCAGGCATTTTTCTATACCTGATCTAGGCATTCTATACAATACCGGGATTTCACACATTGCCGGTAACATATAATATGATATATATATACTAACACTGGATTTAATATTCCATTTAACTTGTGATCTCGACATTAACTAAGCAGCAGTTAAGTTTGAAATAGAGGACTTGTATTATGTTGTGTCTAGATTTAAACAAGTGTGTTTGACAATGCATTGTGCATGGGATTTGCAGCTGTATGTCTACTGCTTGTATTGTTTTTATTTTTACTGGATCAGTTAAATCTTTGATGGAAACACATTGCCTTGTTTGAGTTTTCATTATTGGTACAGTATTTTGTGTTTCTTTCACTTTCAATGTGAGGTGTACAAAATGTGACCTATGTTTATATAAAATAAAATTTTATGTTTCTTGTTTTTGTTTTTGTATGACATTAACTAGTTTCCTTGACTTTCTTTCATTTCAGTAGATTTGTTATTTACATATAATGTGAGTGATTATGATTATTTTAGTGCTAGCACTTTTTTAGTGAGGTAGTAATTCTGATGTTTGTATTTGGTAGTTTTACACTGTACAAATGCAGTAGTGTGGTTAAAGTTGCTGCCTAGTAATTGTACACTGTACAGAGAATAATTAAAATTACTTTTCTATGCCATTGCACCTTTTGGTACTATTATTACCCAGCTGCAATCAGGAAAGCTTTTGTATGGCATGTGATTTGCCATTCAGTATTGTCAAGCATGTAAGATATATATGATTTATTAGAATTTAGGCTGTCGTAGAATCAGTTAATTGTGCATTATAGCATCAGTTAATTGTGCATTATGCTGTCTCCTTTGTCTTTGCCATTGACACACGGTTTTTGCTGCAAACTGCACTCTGGGAATGGTCCTTACAATTTTATTTCACTCTTAAGGCATATTTCTAGTCAATCCATCGCAACAGGAAGATTTTGTAATGTATCGTCGAGTTGTATGTGTAATTATTTTATTATTTATTTTCCTCAGTCTGGTATTGGAAAAAAAAAAATGTTTGGTTTAGCAGGGTGTTTCTAATGTTTGAGATTAAAAAAACAAACAACGAGTGCACACTCACACACACACTACACACACACATATATACACACACACATCATGATAGAGTGGAGTACATATAACTAATGACTGTTGGATATTGTACTACAAGTGAGTAAAATGTATTGCTATACTTGGAAGTGCCCACATTCATCTGTGTTATGAATGATTACACTGATGGGAGTGTCATTTATTGTCATCGGAGTGTCAGTGATTGCAAAATACTGAGTGTCAAAGATCTATGTATGCTTAAAACGATTTTTGAGAATGTTGGAAAACAGGCTGTGGAACCATTGGTAGAGTGTTTCTGCGTTTTGATGCAAGTGAATTCATTTTGAAAAATTGTTGGAGAATAGTTAAGTTGTTGCAGATGTATGATTATGAATTTCGGTATAGATGCTCTTCGTTAAATGTGAGTTTTGTCACATTATTATGCTTTGTGTTTCAACAGCATCAAGTCAATAAGTCAGATTTCCTGTTCACTGGGTACAGCATAGAGACAAGAGAATAGATAGGAGGATGATAATGTGATGCTGCACATTGTTAATTGTTGTCAGTACAAGTACTAACAACAGCTCGATATTCCCAGTTCTGTCAATTTTCCGCTGTTAAATTGTTATTATTCCATTACTGTTAGAAAATTCTAGTTCCGAGGGTTTCAGTATAAATAGTATCCGATCCCCACTTTCTGGAAATTTACTTTTTAGTGCTTTAAATTACCACTTTCGCTGTCTTTCTCCTTTGTTCTTTCTCATTCCTATTCTGTTCTATTAGTTTACTATACTATCTACCCTCGTTGGGGTGCCGGGGCTTTCAGTATAAATAGTATCCCCCCTGTTTCTGTCTTTCTCATTTGCTCTTTCTCATTCCTGCTCTGTTCTATCAATCTGCTAATGCTATACTATCTTCTTCTTCGCTAGACCAGTCATCTACCTTTTTTCTTGAAAACTCTTCCGGGACAAGACTCCTTATTTGTGTATGAGGTCTATTGGATCAGCTTGGGAATATTGGACGCTTTCTGCCGGGTGGTCACTAGGGCTTCCTATTATATTATTATTTGGCAATGTAGGCATTTTATATGTAGGTGTTTTGTTGATATTTTATAATGATGTTTGTATTTATTTAGTTTTTGTAAACGGGGGTTCGATAAATTAGAGTATAGCCTCAGCGTCCCCTGCGTGGGATGCGTTTATTGTAAAGTGACCGGCTGGTGGAGTGCCTCAGTGTTACTACTACTACTAGGGTTGTTTCGACAGATCTTTAATGTGGATCAGAGGTGAGTCCTCTCTCAGCTAGTTTTGGTCTTGATTTTGTGGTCCTTTTTGGCTCTTTGCAGTCCGCTGGACCCTGTAAGCAATGAATAACTCACTAACTTACTTTCAGTTTTTAGATGATAGTTGTTCAACCTGCCACCATGATTATGACTTAATGTAGTGAAAATTATTCTTGTCGGGACGCTGAGGGTTTCTGTATATAAAATAGTATCACCACTTTTTGGATATTTAGTGCTTTAAATTTCCACTTTTACTGTCTTTTTCATTCCTACTCTGTTCTATCAATCTACTATACTCTCTTCTTTGCTAGACTAGCCAACTACATTTTTTCTTTAAAACTCTTCTAAAACTCCTCATTTGTGTATGAGGTCTGTTGGGCCACACTTTCTGCCAAATGGTCATTAGGTCTTCCTATGATATTATTATTTAGCAATGTGGGTATTTTATATAACACATGTTTTGTTGATATTTTATAATGATGTTTATAGTCTATTTTATTTTTGTAAATGGGGGTTCGATAAATTAGAGTATAGCCTCAGCTTCCCCTGCGTGGGATGCCTTTATTATAAAGTGACCGGCTGGTAGAGTGCCTTTAGTTACCACTGGGGTTGTTTCAGCGGATCTTTTATACGAACCGGGAGTGAGTCTTTCAACCAAGTTATGGTCCTGATTTTGTGGTCCTGATTTGGCTCTTTGCAGTCTGCTGGACCCTTTAAGCAATGAATAACTAACTGTAGTGAAAGTTGTTACAATTGTAGTGATAGTTGTTACAGTTGTAGTGATAGCTGTCAAAATTGTTGTTTTTTGTTATACCTATCTTTCCATTCATATGTTTTGATGTGCAGCTCATAAAAGACACGTTTTGGAGGTTGTTAGCAAATTGAACCATTTTGACTGTTTGGTGTTTGTGATACCAGCTCTTGAGTGTTCAGGTTGTAAAATAACTTTTTAACAATCCTGTTTGATTGATAATACAATCAATAAATTTTGAGTAAAACAACAGCTGTGTTCTTGCTTTGTGCACACTGTCACTTCTTTTACTTTCAGTAATATTTACTATATTGAAATTTGCGCCACACCCACACACACACACACACACACACTTGTAAAAACGCTGTTATTATGATTTACATGAAATGACACATACATTGTTTTGACTTTTAAAAAAATGTGCCCATTTTTTAAAGCTAACCCTAACCCTAACCTTAAGGATTACACAGCCCTAACCATAACGGAACACTGTTTTGATGTCAAAATAACATGGTCGTTAAAAGAACGTAGGTAAAGTATAAAGAGTGTGTAAAATTAACGGCGTTTCTACACACGACACACACACGCACACACACATGCACACACTTTGCCATATTGTCTTAAATTAACACACAGCCAATATGAAAGTTTTTATGGTTCAAGTTTACATCATCATCGCTTGACTAGTGCTCTTGGCATGACAATAATGTAAAATGGTTTATTCTAATTGTGATTATCCAATTCTTTACTTAAGTTAGTTAAAGGGCCTATCTTGCGCACATTTCAGCGTCACAGATCCTTTCAAATTCACAGTGAGTGTTGGCCCACAGGAAAAAAGAAGAACCCAAATAATAACCTCTTTCAAAAGTACATTTTTGATATAAATGGATAGTTAGTCATTGTTTATTATAGGTAATTTATTTATGTGTGTGTGTGTGTCTGTTATTAACATTAAGGTTGTTTCTAAACGTAGCACAGCAGTGAACTGTGCCACAGTTGTTTGTTTACATACCGCTGAAGAGCCAACTGTTATGATCTTTTTATGTTACAATAATAAATTAAAAATTTTAAAATGACACTCTTTAAATTGTTACAAAAAATATAAACAAAAATATTCTAATACTTGGGACTCAGGCCACTATAACAAGAAAGGTTTGCTGTGTTAAACCAGACAGCTTCTACTATATTATAGAAGCTGTCTGGTTAAACTGTTTTAAATCCGGAAAATTATAATACATGTATGCATATGCCCTCATTTTTATTATCACTTTACACAGTACTTGCAGCAAAGATGATAGAACAATAAGACAGGCAACTTGAGGCTTATGAGCGATCCCAAATATAGAGTACTGTCCCTTAGGGCGTAGACAAATAACAATCAACTTTCTCTCTTTCTCTGTATCTATCTATCTATCTATCTATCTATCTATCTATCTATCTATCTATCTATCTATCTATCTATCTATCTATCTATCTATCTATCTATCTATCTATCTATCTATCTATCTATCTATCTATCTATCTATCTATCTATCTATCTATATATATATATATCTATATATGGCCTCGTGGCGCTGTGGATTAGTCGCCGGTTTCCTATGCCGACGGTCACGGGTTCGATTCTCGCAAGGGGCAAACATATGTGACTTAGGTACGAAACTATTGAGATCACCAAGGGTTTTCTCCGGGCACTCCGGTTTCCTCCCTCCCTTCAATAATGGTACTGGATGCAGCCAATATAAAATTTCAAAAATAAAAATTCGATTTTCTTTCCGTCTTCCAATAGCGATCTTCCTGCCTTTACACCACCTGTTTGAGTAATGGATGTGTATTTGTTGTGTGTGCGTGTGAGGGTGGATGAGACAGGCGAACATGTATGTTGGTACATATTGCAGCGCTTTGAGCCTAATTGATTTGGGGAAAGGCGCGTATATATAGCATGCAGTATTATATATATATATATATATATATATATATATATATATATATATATATATATATATATATATATATATATATATATATATATATATATAATACTGCATGCTATATATATAATATCACAAGTATATCAACTAACAAGTTAGTATCTCTCTTCTATGTCTCTATCGACGTGCGCGTACAACCGATTGCTTCCCTTTACATGCTTTGTGCTCCATAGAGCGTCATCGGCCTGAAATAACTTTTTAGAAACTTCAAAACCCAGGGGAATTATGGGTAGAGAAATCCTTTTCTGAAATAACGTCAGCTAAATCCTTCTTTAGTTTCTTTGCTCGAGCAAAGGCAACCTCATAGGTATGGAGCACTTCGTCTATTATAACTCCATCGCTGATAATACTGCTGACAAGTTTCTGCCTTTGTTCACTACCAGAAATATGCAGTTCCTCTCCCAACTTTCGTTTCATTTCAGCGAGCACATCTTCGCGAGAACAGATTTCCCAGAATTCTCTATTCTATTTTTAGGTTTGGGATATCCCCGTTTCAGCTTGTGGCTAAACGGGACCACCGCATGTCGACTAGGGGCAATACGAGATACTAACTTGTTAGTTGATATACTTGTGATAATATATATATTAGAAATAGAGATTATAGTATCAGACAAGAAAGATAGAAGAAGCAAAGCACTGCAAAGAACAGAAGAAACACACTGAAGAAATAACAATGCCAAGTTTGATTTTTTTTTCAAATATGAACTTTATTTTATTTAATAGAGGACACAAAAAATCATTTTAAAAAATCAAAATTAACAGTAATAATAATAACAATAATAATAATAATAATAATAATAATAATAATAATAATAATAATTATTATTATTATTATTATTATTATTATTATTATTATTATTATTATTATTATTATTATTATTATTAAAAAAAATCAACAGTTGTTAAATACTACAGCATGCACGGTCACATGAATTTAATACTATAATTACACTGTTCCTTTTATTCTTTAATGAACGCTTAGGTCTGTAAGCCAAGGGAAATAACCTAGTCCTTGTCCTCGGCTTCATTATAATATGTATAGAAGGAGTGGCCTGTCTTATTGTTCTACCACAAGCGCCTGTGGTTCTACCGTATTTGCTTGCAGTCAGTGGTAATAGACTACTTCGCGGATCACTTTCGCTGCCTCCGCGAAGCTTACGACAGCTATTTCGAGATAAGATTAGATGTTGACATTGGTGTATACCTGCACGTTTTGTGCTGACTAGTTTTAGTTCAGTCTGACCATGGATTCTTCAATAGTCTGACTTACTGGTAACTTCCCTGTACTGTTTTTAATTTGGAATATTTCTGTGATCGTACTAGTCACATTCTGCGATCGTTGTTATGCAAACTATAGGCCTACTCGGTGACTGATCAATGGTTACCCATCTTGTATACGTTTTGTGTGTAGAATAGAATACGGCTGCTGTCAATAGGTATTTATCTTTCTCTCTTATAATTGTTAAAACTGTATGCAATTATTACGATATGTATAGGTGCGAAAAGAGGAGTAATTATACCCAGCACCATGACGACAGCTGCTAAAAAAGCCAAAATAGACAGGAAGCCCTGTCCTTACGGTGCTGTATGCTACAGGAAGAATCCAGTGCACTTTCAAGAGTTCTCTCACCCAGGCGACAAAGACCATGACAGTGGCAAGGCAACAGCAACATTATCTACTCCCACACCAGCATTATCATTGTTCTCCGTAACACCAGCCTCAGCTTCTTCCACTTTGCCAGTTTGCAAGTATGGATATAGTTGCAAAAGAAAGAACTTGCTACACTTTGCGGAGTATCAGCATCCTTACAACTTTGGCGCAACTACGCCAGCCAATGCTGGCTTTGCCTTTGGGGGTGGGCTCTTTGGTGCTGCTGCTCCTGCTGCTGATGACTGTGTGGATGATGGAAGTGACACAGACGTTGTTGATTCTGATGAGGAAAAGGTAAATTGTTGGATTTATTCTGTACTGTATAAGTTTCATTTCTACCAAGGCTCTGACTCCTTAGATAATTAATGTATCATTCTGTCACTTCCTTCATGAAATTTTATTATCATCATCATCATCATCATCATCATCATCATCATCATCATCATCATCATCATCAACATCATTGTCATCCTCATCATCACCATCATCATCATCATTGTAGTCATTGCTATCATCAACACCAGCTTTCTAATCGTTTTCATTTTCCTATCATCCTAGTTGTCATTGAGCATCTTGGTATCTTGTTGATAGATAATATTCCCTAACAACAAGCTGAGTATCTTTTGCAATGCAAAATTACAACCCACACTGATGAGGCATGCATAAGCTTGACAGATCACTGACACTCACTTAATTTGTAGAACAATCACGAAGACATTTATTTAAATTATAATTATAAGACTTTATCAGATGAAACATTTTGTTATGACACACATACAGTCCAAATCAGTTTAAATTCAAATAGAACTCTGTTTAAACACATTAGATTTTAATTTTTTAATTCTTTAACATAGGAAAAGAAGAAAGAGAAGACAGATAAAAAAGATTCAGAGATCCTGAGCCGCGGAATGTCATTGGTGAAGAGCTTCTCCCAAATGACAGACAAGGAGCGCAAGGAACTGATCCAGAAGGCATTTGAGGCCAAGCAGCAGTTACAGCAAGAACTAGAGGCAACCAAAAAACAGGTGGAGGAAAAGGAGAAGCAGCTGGACACTCTTAATGAAGAGGTAAATATCGTCTTTAGTTGATTCTATATGATTTGTAAGGTTTTTCAATGATTTATGTATGAAAGAATAAAACTTATGTTCAGTTTGTTTATTCATGTGATCCTTTAAAACTTACATTGATTTATATAGATAAGCTATCGTTTATACTTGTTCTGTTTTCCTCCTATCATCAGTAGCACAATGTTGTATAATGGAATAGGCAGTGCTAACTGTGTCAAGTTAAGGCAATTAATGGAAAACACACCAACAATTGATGACTATAGTAATTTGTATATAGATTTATTGTTGCATCAACAAACAAACAAAAACAGCATAATATATATAACAACTGATAAGTAGGACATTGAATTATTTGAACAAGTGACTTTTTTTAATCTTTAGGATTTGTGGTGGAAGAGATTCAAAATCACTGCAATATGGCCGTATAGATATTGTTGACACCAGGTCTAATGAAATAGGCCACTTTGGAAGATCTTCGGTTATTCTATGCTTGTTCCTCAGCTGAAAACTGGCACCTTGCTTGTGGATGGAGAAAAGGAGGCTCTGGAGGGGACAGAAACTGTGTATTTCCCACTGGCCGCAGAGAGACATTACAAAGAGGGGTCAGCGGCACAGGTCCACTTCCGGCTGGCCGAATCTCAGTTCTATCGTCTAGTCCAAGGAAACGCAATGTAAGAAATGGTCATGTTTTCTTAGATTATTATATTTAAATAAATATATTTCTAAAAATAAGTACACAGAAAGCCAAAACTTACGAATTACATATATTTGGTTTCTAGAGAGCAATCTATCATTCCGGTCATAATAGCGCACAACTTAATAAATAGTTCATTTGAACTATTGGCTGCATGCATCACTAAAGGAATATTACTAATCAATAATCAAAGCCTAATAACAGTGTCAGTCTATTCACTAAAGTAGGAATATCTACGACATTTCATTTCTTTCTTTCAGATAAAAAGATGTATTGTGTTGTATTGTATTGTATTGTTAGGGGACATGGAGGCTATCGAGTGACGAAGGTGGAATACGTTGTGACCCCACACCTGGTGAAACGCTTCAGAGCAGCACAGGAAGAGCTGAGGAAGAAACGAGGAGAGGAATGGTCCGCCCCAGTGCTAGGCTTTCACGGGACCAAAGAAGAATACTACTCCTCTATCTGCGAAACGGGATTCAGAGTACCTGGTGAGTGATCTTGTTGACAGAGGATAGTAGCCTATACCTACTAATATTCCTTTCTCTATTTTCAATAAAGATAGTTTCCAGTTATAGTAAAGGTGATGATGATACAGATGATTATTAGCAGTGGTGATGCCTCTTTCAACTAAAATAAAAACAACAACATTAAAAGTAAATATTTCTACAATCATTGGACAATAAATAAAAATTATTTTTTATTTTTTTTTATAGGAGAGGATGGTTTCCAACATAAAACAGATACAGGGTATTATGGTGCTGGGGTATACTTCAGCGAATACCCATCTTACTGTATGGGGTACATTCAAGGTGGTGTCAGGCTTCTTCTGTGCCAAGTCCTGCTTGGTTTGGTGAGACAAACGGACGTTTCTTGTCTGTCACTTCTCTTGCTCTATGTGTGTGTTTCTTTTTCTCTCTCTCTCTTATGTGTCTTTATTTAATTATTTCCTATTGTATTGTTACATTAATTTAAAAAAAAAATTAATTTGTATGTGAGTGCGAGTAAATGTGAGGGTGTATGTGTCTAAAATCACAATAGTATGTCAATAGAGGATAAATAAAATACTGAACAGAACTGATTTTATGTCTCGATCCCCATTTGCCTCTCTCTCTCTCTCTCTCTCTCTCTCTCTCTCTCTCTCTCTCTCTCTCTCTCTGTCTCTGTCTCTGTCTCTCTCTCTCTCTCTCTCTCTCTCTCTCTCTCTCTCTCTCCCTCTCTCCCTCTCTCTCTCATTTCTCTCAATCTATTTCTGCTTCTGCATCTCTTTTTCAGTGCACTTAGCTTGTTATGACCTGTAATAATTGAACATCCAAACACCTTCCAATTAAGACAGGCCATTAGCATGCCTGATTGTAAACTACCATCTGCCTTCAGTTAAATGCATGCAGTGGTATACATGTGTTTCAGTTTGTTGTGCAGCTTCTTGAGTTTTCCAAATGCCAAATAAGAAAAAAATGTCACTCTACTTTTGTATCAAATTCATCATGGACTATTAATATTTTATCACATTTTCACACCCAGGTGTTCTAAGACAAATGTCAGATTGTAATTAATTATTACGTACTTCTTCATATAGTATGAAGTTAAATTCCACTTTACAAGCAACATTCTCAAGTCATTGTACAACATGATGATAATTCTTTATATGCACCTATATGCACCTTTTGATGGTTCATCAGGGAAAGTCTTTCTATTTGTTATATGTTTATAGCCTTACCAGTGTACCAAGCTGATAATGGGTGCGAAATTGAAAGCAGGCTATGACTCTCACCTCTCTCCTGATAAGAAAGAGTTGGTCGTCTTTAAATCCAGTCACATTCTACCGTGTTATTTGGTCTACTACACCACTGCAATAGGTGCCCAGTTCTCATACAAGGTAAAGTGCAGTGTGCAAGTGCGGTGTTAGTGAAATTATTAGATGATGCTAAAAACAATGCAAACATCAGTTGTATCTATTCATAGTGAGGTTTATTTATGCTTGAACTTAATTTTCTATTCTACTTTAACCAAATTGAAAAAACAGTATGGGCAACAGAGTCCAAACATTCCAAGGCATTACATGATAGACCAAAGGACACTTTTGCCAGGGCATAACAAGGAATGCTTCTGTAGAACATATTTTAACTATTGTTAAGGCAAAACCAGTCATATTATAGAAACTCAAAACTGCAATGGACTCCAAACACACAAGCTTTTCTTTCTTATTTCCAGTGTTTGTGCTGCATAAAAAAAAAATTTAAATACAACATTTTTATTGTTTTCAGAAAGCCCGGTTGAGCAGGAGGAGGAGGAAGGTGGCTAAGGGGGATGATGCACTCATCTTGAATACTGGCAGCATTTTCCAGAAGAGAATAATTGCTAACAATGCAAGCCTTACAAAGTAAGATGCTTTGAAATATTAAAAACAAAATATTCGAGAATGAGAGAACAATAGAGAGAATGGGAGTTGGAGGTGGAGGAGACAGAGAGGGATGAATGGGGGTGTGTGAGAGAGGGAGGATGGGATTGATAGAAAGATAAATACAAAAACCTAGAACACACAAATATCAGTGTTGTCACTCATCAAACTAACTTGACTTCATTATTTGCATTGCAGTGCATTCGATGGAGTCACCTTCAGATACGTTGGTCCAGAAGGAGAAGCAAAGAACTTGTTCAAACTCATTTCTGGACATAAAGGAAAGAGAGGTGAGTGAAACTATTAAATCATTCTT
This sequence comes from Oncomelania hupensis, assembly GCA_036898135.1. NCBI lineage: Eukaryota > Metazoa > Mollusca > Gastropoda > Littorinimorpha > Pomatiopsidae > Oncomelania > Oncomelania hupensis. The sequence continues at coordinate 234,425 of JBAHVR010000123.1, forward strand.
TTTTAACATTATTCCTGGCATACTGTCTAACATACTAGATCATGTGCATATACTTATAATTTACATTACAAGTATTTTCATTCACTGATATAGGAGTCTTAATGTAAAAAAAAATATTGGGAATGTAGATTACAGGATGGGTGGGGGGTGGGAGGAGGGAATTAAAAAAAAAATATATATATAATTTCCAGCGTGAAATATGCTTAGCATCTTTGATAGTTCATACAATACACATTACTTTAAATTGGCAAAAATAGTTGTGACAAATTAGTGAGTTTTTCGGTTTTTAATTATTGTCTTTTGAAATGAGATCTGTGCATACACTATAGCATTGGAGTACCAGTATTATACACATGGTCCTCTTCATTATTTTGTACCCCACTGTTATGATTGTGTATAATTATTGTGTTTTTTGTTTTATAGGAACAGGGTACAAGTTTGATGTGGTGGTAGCCATGCCTGGCGTGACAGAGGAGAAGAGTAAACTTGTGCAGAAAGCGCTAGAGAAGGATGTGAGTCATTAAAGCTATTCATACAAATAAAAGCTGTGCGGTTTACACCAATGAAATAATCAAAGTGTTAAGTTCTTATGGAATAGCTGAGATGACAAACACATACACAATAATATCTGCCAACTCTCTATATCTAAGTATATTAATTTTAGAAGTAATACATTTAAAATGTTATCTCTTGCTGAACAAAATGTTTGTGTACTAGTAAGACAAAAAGACATGTTGAATACCTGAGAAATAATCCTGCTTTGGGAAAAAAAAAAGACTTAGAGTAGTTGGTCTTTTAAAAATATGGCTTGATGGGTTGATTGATTGATTAGATTCATTGATGAATGTGATGTGCCATGGTTATTAATAACATTTTTTCTTGTTGTTGTTCTTTAGCTGCCAATCGTTCGAGAGGAGTTCATCTATGAGTGCATCATGCACAAGAAATATCTAGATCCAGACTACTTCCTTCATGAAGTTTATGACCAGTGAAATCTCCAGTGCCATGGATGTAATCTAGTGTGAATATATCTCGCTGTAAGCAAAGTCTATCTGTCAGGATGGCAAAGTTATGAAATAATTGTGTTGAAGAATCTGTAGCTGGTATTCTCAAGGAGGTACCGCATATGAGTACGCTCAAAACTGACTGCTTACAAAACGTTCAGGACGGTACATCTTGAAGGAACCTATCAGGAGTCACGGTAGCACTTCCAGTTTTGCATATAATATGCCAAATGTATGGTAAACTTGCATTGCATGCACAGTCACTGTAACACCTCATATGCAAATGTTTGCAAATAGGGCAACCTGTGTTATACATTTTGATGGAATTAATTCGCACACTGTGTAAATAAAGCTGAAAGGGGTGATGTTTATCGAACTGCATCTCTGTGATAAAAATACAAAGGATGTGGAGGAGTAACTTCACATCAGTAGCATGATCAAGAGGAAAGTTACAACATGATTTCATGAATGTAGAAGATAAAGATGACACAGTAGCATAGACGTTTAAGCACACACTAGAAATGTTCGGTGAAGTGCAGTTAATACTTGGACACAATGTTGAGCGAGGTTAATAGTACTTGGATGCAACCACTGATCGATACAAGGAATTAATCAAGCTCACAACACACTCCAGTCCATCCTATGGTACCTTGTTCTGTTCACGGGGAAGGTAAGGCAATGAGGGAGAGGGGATGGGCACTGTCCTCATTAAGGTGACCCAGAGAATTGGTCCATCCAAACTCCTCTCCTCCCAAACAACTTAATTATGGGAACACTTTTAAGTTTATTTTTATCTTACAGGATAATAAATCTTCTATACCCCCTTCACAATGTTGGATGATGCAAGTGGAACATTATCAACAATTGTGTCCAGATTACGGACACCTAAAATGGTGGAAAATGTAATTCGAATATACCTATATTAAAATTTTCTTCCCCAAAGGGGTTGCCTTATTCTATGCATGGTGTTTCTTGCAATATTTTTATAATTATGAAACGAAAGTGTTCAACTTTTAAGAAATCACTGCATATATGTAAAACTTTCACACTTTAAGAGTAGGTATAGGTATACGAAAGTGTTCAACTTTTAAGAAATCACTGCATATATGTAAAACTTTCACACTTTAAGAGCAAGTATAGGTGCTGCTGCAATTGGTTAAAACCAGGAAATCCAGTGGAATAAAATGTAAAACATTCATCCTCTGCACAACAGCAACAGGTCACTCCAGTATTTCTTTTTTTCAAGCTTTCGCCACTTTAGTTCAGCTTCATCAGGAATTGTATCTGCAAGACAGTACTACTAAAATAAATATAAGTAAATAAACTTAGTAAATTATACAATACAAACAATGCTACACCAAATAAATAATAACAATCTATAATACACATCTAATTTATAATACACAGCTAACAAAATCTGTAATACACACCTACAAAAAATCTATAATACATGCCTAATTATTATTATATATATTCCTTGAGACTACTGATGACAGTATCACAATTTATTTTTCTTATCCATAATCTGGGAGCTGTGATAATGTTTTGCACAATTTACATGCAACATGTCTTAATCGCATTTGCATTTGCATATCTGCAATATATTTGTGATGTTACGTATAAAAATAAGTTGATATAACTTATGGAAAATATAGGACAGGACACCAATGCAACAAAAAAATAAAGAATATAAAAATGAATATTTTCATAATTTGTTTACATTAATTACTTCTTTTTTTTCTTGGTCTGTCTGTCTAACCTTTGCTGCCATTTAAAAAAATATAGTTATGATTTCTTGATAAAATGCATTTCCAAAGTAAAAGCAAAGATTATGATCAAAATTGCACACATAAATTAATTACCCTTGTAGGGTTAAGATATCACACGATATTGTTTTAATGCATGGAACAAGAGAAGCATGTAACAATAATCAAAACGCGTTAAAAAAATTTGTTTAGTGTGGTTACTCCACTGACCAAGATTGTAGTTACTAATATTATTACTAATATTAAGGCTCTAAGGCAATAATGTTTTTCATGTGTATTATTCTTACCATCCCCTCCCCCTTCGATCCTCCACACACTCGCATACACATACACAGGATTTCACAACACACACACACACACACACACCTACACACACCTACGCCCCCCCCCCCACACACACACATACACACACACACCACAATACGCACACCGAGAACAACGCAACGCACCTTTATCACCACCACCACCACCTTTTTAACCGTGTGGGTAGTAATACAAAGTTAATCCCCTTGATGTGCAATTTCCCTAGACTTTGTAAATATCTTTGTGCCTACGATCGCAAGAAACTGATAATCAGATAAAAGCTTTTAATAAATATATTTATATAACATGCCACAATTTTGCAATGTGCGCTTAAATTATTTACAAAAGCAATGAAATTTCGATACTGTCTCACCTATTCAAAGCTTCGCGGAGCACAACAAGCAACTGCAGTTGTAGCCCTTGATGCTCAGGTAAACAAAAGGAAAGATTCTTTTATTTCGTTAGGCCATGAACCAATCTATCGGATCGAGACGTGTTGCGTCCTGTCTGAAGGACGATACTGTGAACTACTGGGTTGAGCTTAATCAATACTGATCTTCTCTGTGTTCAGTCTCAAATTCTGTGCGAGTATAATGCGATACAATCCGTAATGTCACACCGGGTATAAAAATTAATAAATAATGGCATCAGCTGCAAAGAAGGCCAAACTTAGTACACCAACAGTAAAGCAAGCATGTCCGTACGGTGCTGGCTGCTACAGGAAAAACCCAGCCCATATTGCGGAGTTTTCTCACGACACAGTCCCAAGCACACCATCCAGCATCGCTTCCCAAAGTTCAACGAAATCCGGGTCTGCAGATAGCACAGCATCCCTCCCACCATGCAAGTATGGCATCAAGTGTTACAGAAAGAATTTGTTGCATTTTGCCGAATACTCTCACCCCACATTTTCATCGGACGCAGAAAAAGCTTCGACGGACAACGGTAGTGATGGTGGCGACACAGATGTTTGTGATTCTGATGAAGATAAGGTAATAGAATGCGAATTGTTGATTTATGTAATACTCTCTCTCTCTCTCTCTCTCTCTCTCTCTCTCTCTCTCTCTCTCTCTCTCTCTCTCTCTCTCTCTCTCTCTCTCTCTCTCTCTGTATGTGTGTGTGTATGTGTTATAGTTATAGGGTGAATGAGGATGGTTCAACATTATAACACAAATCTGTTTTATTTAGAAAGAAACTATATGGGCATTGAATTTTCTGTTAAGCATGCGCAATTGTGCGCAAGGTGATTATATCCTATCCGTGTTGGATTTATTTTTTATCCAGCAGGAGTGTTTTATTTTTGTATGTATTTATTGGTATAATCAGTTTTCTTGGCCATTATCACCTGATGACTTTATGTGTCGGTGAAGTAAAATAAAATGAAACAATAGTGATGATATTATGCTTTGTCTTATGATATTAGAAATGATAATTAGATACAATCCTATGAATAAAGATAAACATATATATATATGAGTGTATTTGCAGAGCAAGAAAGACACATCAAAGGGTAAAGATGGAGCATCAAAAGACATCCTCAGTAAGGGAATGTCTCTGTTGAAAAATTTTTCCAAGATGACAGAAGAAGAACGTAAGGAGCTCATTCAGAAAGCTTTTGAAGCTCAGGCGCAGCTACAGAAAGAGCTGGAAAGTGCCAAGAAACAGATGCAGGAGAAAGAAGAAGAACTCAAGAAGATGCAGAAAGAGGTGAGGATTATGTTTTTTATTATACTTTTATCTTGATGAAGACAGACCATGATAGAGGTGTTTGGAGGCAGCAGATCAGTTTGTCATGACTTTCCCAACCCTAGAAAGCTTGATTTCCTTTCCATCTTTTAATAGTGACTTGTATTTACACAATGTGTTTGAGTGATAAATGTGTGTTTGTTATATATGTGTGCTTGTAACATGTTCATGCTCATGAAGACTTCTGGGCATTTCCTATGCCCAGCACATTACCAGTGATGAAGTCGGAGAGACAATCACATAAGTCATTGGACACATTATGATGACATGCTCGCAATGGTGAAGAAACAGAAACTCCAATTGTATGGCCACGTCACCAGAGCTTCAGGTTTGCAAAGACCATCCTGCAAGGCATGGTGCAAGGAGGCAGAAGAAGAGGGAGACAGAAAAAGAGGTGGGAGGACATTTGAGAATGGACTGGTTTGACACTGAGTGAAACCATGAGAATTGCTAAGGACAGAGTAAGATGGAGTGCGCTGGTTAAACGATCATCTGTGGTGCCCCAACGACTTTCAAGTTATGGGATAGGATAAGATTGTAACATGTGAGCATTCACAGATCACTGAGCTTTGAGTCTGATTTAGGAATCATAAAGGCACTTTGAGTATCCAGTGTTACTCTTCTTTTTTCTAAATTAAAAAAAATTAAAATTAAAAAGAAAAAAGTGAATGGGCTGAGGGATGTTTGCAAAGAAAATAAATTTTGATCACAGTTTATCCTAGTGTCAGTGAGTACAAAAGTTTAATTTACATGTATAATTTTACATTTTATTTTATGAATATTGTGTAATATACCTTTGTACATTAAAATATATTTATTGTAACCCTGAGCGATGAGTTCCTAAAACAATATCTTTGTATGAGCTATGTTGTTTGTTGTATGTTGTTTGTAAACATTGTCTTTTCTTTCCATATCTTTCCTTTACAACCTTTGGCTCTCAACTACACATTGTTATTCTAGATGAACAAAGGGCTTCTGCTGGTCGAAGGGGAGAAAGAGGCATTGGAGGGAGACAAGACAGTTTATTTCACCATGCTGCCAGAACGTGATTACAAAGAAGGTTCTGCAGATCAGATTCATTTCCGCCTGGCAGAATCACAGTTCTACCGTCTCATTAAAGGTGAAGGTGACAGGTAGGTATTCAGCACCAGATAGTATAAAGCAATTTGTGTAAAAAGAGAGGGAAACTTCTCTTTCAACTTGAAAGACTATTATTATCTACATATTGTCTCAATAAGACTTTTTTTTTAAAGTGAACACTTACATTATAAATATTGTTAATGATTTTTTTCAGCAGCTACCTGACAAAACAACAACAAAGCGAAAAACATTTCTGCTTTTCTTTTTTGCAGTTACAGAGTCACCAAAGTTCAGTACGTTGTGTCGCCAAAGCTGTATAAGCGTTTCAAGTATGTATTGTCTGCTGTACGAATTCCCTTTTATTAGAGGTTGAGAGAGAGAGAGAAAGAATGAGAGAGAGAGTAGTAATAGTAGTAATATATTTTATTAACGTTTACTAAAACCAAAGGTCATTTGAGACGACATGTACAAAAGGGATTTAAAAGTGTGAATAAAAATCAATAAAGGAAAACAGTAAAGCGTTGAAATCAAGTGCACAATAGGCCTAAATTTACACAGGTGATTACATACATAAAAAGAGCTATATACAAACTTACGTAGAAAACACTCATAGACATTGTATTTAAAAAAAATAAAATAAATACATAAATAAACAAATGAAGCGTGCATACATTCAAATTTGCAAATAATTACACTGACTCACTAAACAACAGGATTGTTCATGTGTAAGAACAGTTTAATATAATTTCTCTCTCCCCAACTCTCACTCTCTCACCCACTCGCTCTACCACTCCCCCCTCTCTGCGGCATGCAAGACAAAGCACCAGCGAACATGTGTGCCCTCGCAGACACACACACACACACAGAGAAAGAGAGAGAGATAGAATTTTAAATTGTCAAATTGATGTGAGCAGAAATCAAACACACACACACACAAGAAAGGGTCACGGTCACACGCCTCACAGGTTGAGTGTTCGGTCTCTCGAAGTTTTACTGTTGTATACCTGTTTTATCTTCGTGTTTGCTGTCGTCATTTATCAAGGATGTTCCCCATGGACTGGTCTTGTTGTCGGACTGCTGTTTGTGTCTCCCCGTACGTCAGGATGTTGGTGTTTTGGATTTTCTGTATCGCCAAGCTGTGTTCCATTCACAGTGTTCATAATCAGCCATGTTTTCTTTCACCTACCTCGCACGTGCAGTTGCAACGAGGTCACGATTCTGACCCTGCTACAGGTGAGCGAGTTGAATTCTACTACACACGCGATCAACTTTTATCAATGAAAGCTACTCGTTTGACCCCTGACCTCGTGCGTTGCCTGAGATCTTTCTGTATTGGCCGTGACCTTCCACGCAAACGAACAAGACGTGGTGGAAGAAGAAAACAACGATGCATTCAGGTAGTAGGCCTATCCACTGATTGCTCACGTGCCTGCAACGTAGGCACTCAACCATTCGACGACTCGCTGCCGTGGTCCGCCGATGTACGACTGCTGTATGGTAGGCCTATTCTACGCTGCGCGAACGCCTGCAACCTCGTCACAGTCCGCCGGTCCACCCCATCTTCGTCGAATGTTGACAGTGAACTGCGAGTTGCTTCATTTAATGCTCAGTCACTTGGTCCTCCTCAAAAACGCACTGCAGTCAGTGAATTCATCAAAGACAGACACATTGACATCTTGTTTATTCAAGAGACGTGGTTTAAATTAGTTGGGGATGAAGGGAGGTGTGCAGATCTGGCACCTTTTGGTTTTACAGCTAAGTCTTACCCGCGCTCTCACCGTGGTGGGGGTCTGGCTGTTGTGTATAAGGATGCTATGTCTAATCATTTGAGCTTCATTGTAGACTTTCCGTTCCCTCACACTTCCTTTGAAGCTGTGCAAGTTACGTTGTCAACATCACAGCAAAATGTACATTTCATTTGTATTTATAGAACATATCCTAAAAAGAAGAATAACCTTACTGATGCGATATTTTTTCTTGAGTTTCCTGAAATGTTAGACTATTGTAACAACATGTCTGGTACTTACCTCATTGTTGGCGATGTAAACTTTCATTTTAATGAACCTCATTTAGCTAGTACAAGAAAAATGATTGACCTTTTAAACATGTTTAGCTTAGAACAATCTGTCTCTCAGCCTACCCATTCTGGTGGTCACGTGATTGATTGGGTAATGCACAGGCCTCAAGATAATGTAGTGCGATCCACCATTGTTACTCAGGAGCTGTCATCCGATCACTTTTGTGTGGTCTGCGATCTTACTGTTGTAGTTCCTTCTCCTCCAGCTTTGTTGAGGGAGACACGTAACCTTCGCGCCATGGACAGAGACGCCTTCAAGCGCGACCTGAGTGTGGAAGTGTCCCCGGCCCTTTGCCCCTCTGTGGAACAGCTGGATGCCACACTTAGTGCCATGCTGGATAGGCATGCTCCCGTCTCCCGCCGCAAGGTTAGGGTCGGTCGTTCGGAACCGTGGTACGATGGTATTAAAACTGAGCTTCGCGAGGCGAAAAGACAGAGGCGCCGAGCTGAAAGACAATGGCTCAAGTCGGGACTTACAGTTTTTAGGCAGGTGTATTGCGCGGCAAAAAAGTATGTCACGCATATTGTGCATCATGCTAAGTCAAGTTACTTTAGTAATCAAATCACAACTAGTCAAACAAGTAAGCAACTCTTTATAGTGTGTGACCGCCTTCAGGGAAAAGACAGAAAAACGGTTCTGCCTTCTACACACCCTTTATGCCAGCTGCCAAATATTTTCTGTGATTTTTTCACTAGTAAAGTAGTTGACATTCGGGCAAAATTAGATGGCTTGAATTCTATGTCTTCTTCCAATCATTGTGCTGACCTACGAGGAGATACATACGCCACTGATTCATCACTTAATGTTTTTCAACCAGTGTCTGAGCAAGAAATTAGAAATGTGATTTTGAAGTCAAAGCCTACAACTTGTTCTCTTGATTCCATTCCTACCCCTCTGTTAGTAGAATGCATAGACCAGCTGTTACCAACTATAACCAACATTATAAATGATAGCTTGTCCTCTGGTGTTGTTCCATCATCAATGAAATCTGCTGTTGTAAAGCCTTTACTCAAGAAACCTAGTTTAGACAAGAATACCCTTCAGAACTATAGACCAGTGTCAAACCTATCATTTTTGTCAAAGATATTGGAAAAGATTGTTTTGAAACAGTTATTTTCATATTTAAATACACATTCTTTGATCTGCTCCAACCAGTCGGCTTACAGACCTTTTCATAGTACCGAAACAGCTCTGTTAAAAGTTACCAATGACCTGTTGCTCGCTCTGGACTGTGGAAATGTTTCAGTTCTCACTCTGCTAGATTTATCTGCAGCGTTTGATACCGTAGATCATGACATTTTGCTTAAAACTCTTCAGCTTCATTTTGGTATCACTGGGTCTGTACTAAATTGGTTGTTGTGGATGGCAACGTGTCAAATGAGACAGAAATGATCTTTGGTGTGCCACAGGGTTCTGTTTTAGGACCTGTGCTTTTTGTGATGTACACCCGACCATTGCTGTTACTTCTTGATAGTCATGCCATTGATAACCAGTCGTTCGCTGACGATACACAGCTGTACAATTCTTCCCATCCTTCCGAGATTCATTCTTCCGTCCAGAGCGTGCAGCAGTGCATTTCTGATGTAAGGTCATGGATGGCTCACAACAAACTTAAATTGAATGATGACAAAACAGAAGCGCTGTTATTCCATAATCCTAGATTGTCTTCACACTCTACCCTTCCTACTTCTATTTCTGTTGGCAACTCTGACATTACTTTCTCATCCTCTGCCAGGAATCTCGGTTATATCATATCTGATGACATGTCCCTTGATAACCATGTTTCACATGTTTGTCGTTCTGCATACACTGCCATTCGCCAAATCAGCTCAATCCATCAGTATCTTACAGTATATGCCACCAAAACTCTGGTGTGTGCCTTTGTTCTCTCTCGTCTTGACTATTGTAACTCCCTACTCACGGGCTGCCCTAAATCTTTAATCGATAAACTACAAAAGGTTCAAAATTCTGCAGCACGGCTCATACTGAAAGCAAAAAAACGCGATCACGTGACACCACTACTATTTTCCCTTCACTGGCTTCCTATCCAAGCACGCATTGACTACAAACTGTCAGTTCTCTGTCACAGTTTCTTCTCTGATACCTGTCCATCCTATCTTAGTCAACTCCTGTCTGCTTACTCACCTGCCCGACAGTTGCGTTCATCCGCAGACACTCATGTCCTCACCACACCAAGAGTACGCACAAAAACATATGGTGAAAGATCTTTTGCTTTTTGTGGCCCTAAACAATGGAATTCGCTGCCAGCTAACATTCGTAGTATTGCATCCACGCAGACTTTCAAGAAAGCACTCAAAACACATCTTTTCAAGCATTATTTTCCCACTGATTGAACAAAAGAACATCACAATTCTTCCTCCTGCTTACATCCAGTCGACTGCCCAGTTTTAAACTGTTACCTCGCGGTGAATGCTTGTGTCCGTGTTGAAGGTCATCCATTAATTTTATATAAGGGTATTTACCAATGTTGTCCAAGTTCTTTTATAACACTAGTTTAGTGAAATGTATCTGTTGTAGTTGAGTCCAGTCCTTTTTAATGTTGTGATTCATGTCCTTTCATTGTATTTTACTGTCTTAAGAAATGTTTACAATCTTATGTTTTGTTTTTAAGGTGTGTAATGTTTTTAGTTGTTTTGCTTTGTTAAATGATGTGATAATGAATGTTTTTATTGTGGACATGTACTTTGGCCAGGCGCTCATGCGTCTGTGTGTGTGGGTGTGTGTGTGGGTGTGTGTGTGTGTGTGTGTGTGTGTCTACTGTTAATTAATGTACATACTCCTGGTTTAGCAGTTTTTACTAGGCATGTTTTTGTTTTACATATTTTATTTTGTTTTAATATTATTGCTTTTTAGTGCATTGTAAAGCGTGGCGAGCCCATGTCTGTTGGGGTACCACGCTATATAAATCAACTGTATTATTATTATTATTAAGATAAGAGAGCAGAGGATAGAACTTTAAAGGTACCTGATTTAAGTGAGCATAAATACATGTCTGATTCTAATTGCATGCTAAATGGTTACATATTTCCAAACATTAATTCTAAATGTTACTTTGAACAGTTTCAAACTGTGTATAGATATATATTGTCTGTTTTCTCGGCATTATTTGTCATTTCTAAAGAAGATAATAAAATCTCAAAAACAAGGTGCTGAGTCAGCCATTACTGTATTAAAGCATGCTAAATGATTGTAGAATCCAAACATATTAACATTTAGAATTTTGTTATGTTTGTTAATTTTTTTTAAATAAATATATCTGAGTGTGTTTTAAATTTAAATGATGCCAGGGCAGCCAAAGAAAATTTGAAGAACACAAGGGGAGAGGATCTTTCCTACCCAGTGCTTGCTTTTCATGGGACAGATGATGTCAACATCTCACCCATATGTGAGAATGGATTCAAAATGCCAGGTACAGTTTCAGAATTGGGTAAACAATGTTTTAGATTGGTAGCAGAAAGTTTTAGGCACAAGAGGTTTGCAAAGGGGGTTAACAGAAAAACTAGGCATGGTAACGCCTAACATGAAGTCACATGATTGCCCAGGATAGATGGCTGTGCAGAGGGGACAGTAGAAAACCTAGTCATGGTAGCACCTATTGAACTGTCGTATGTTAAATATGGTTCCTTAGAGGGTCAAGTGTGAGTCTCCAGGGCAAGAGTTCCATAGGAGTAAGTCTGTAGTTCTGTAGACCAGCCTACTAACCAAAGCGACTGATTATGGCAAGAAACCTGCTGTCTGCATCCACTCTTGCAAGGGCAAGGATCTGTTCAGTTGATCCGCAGCTGTCCAGTCAAAAAGGTTTCATTCTGGTAGGCGTTTTGAGGTATGTAGATTGGCCAGGAGCAAAGAAAGCGACTGTGGTATTAGTTGGTTGACCCACGGCCAGCCAGTCAGAGAGGCTTACTGGTTTACCAAGAGCCTGATCATCCTAAATCATATGGAATTGGTGTTGCATGTTTTCATTTTCTTTTAACTGAAATAGATCAGTTAACGGCTTCGTTCATTCAGCCTACATTTTAGCTTTTAAATTTTTTTTCCAGGTGATCAGGGTTTTGAGGAGAAAACTGATGCTGGATGGTATGGGGCTGGCATTTACTTCAGTGAATATCCAGCATATTCAATGGATTACATCACTGGTGCTGACCGCTTGCTTCTGTGCCAGGTTTTGCCCGGAAAGGTTGGCTTTGTTGTCAGACCATGATTGATGCTTAAAGAAAATGTTGCTCCAGTGATAATGAGATGAGAAGACTGTATAAAGTTTCACTGTTTAGTGTTTTAATAGTTCAAACCAGAGTAGTAGACTTGTGTTATGGTAGTTTATGAAGCAGCTAAGTTAGAATATATATAAGACCAACATATAGAATGCAGACATTTGCATTATGATTAGAGTACCATTGTACATTTTGTTAGCACTATTCGTCCTGGTGGTTTGAACCTCACAAGTGCTTGTTTTGGGTTAGATTTTATTTTGGTTACCTTTTTTTGGTTGTAATTTGCAAATGACCTTTTTTGTATAATATGTATGTTTGATTACAAAATGACTCTGTGCCTCTAGGTGTATGTGTGCAAGAAAATAACAACAGGGTCAAAGCTAACTAAAGGATATGATTCCCATATGTCGCCTTGCAAGAAGGAGTTGGTGATTTTTGATGCTCACTGCATTCTGCCATGCTACATTGTACATTATGTCAATGTCGTTGATGATGAGTTTACATACAAGGTATACATTATTTTCATTTCGATTAGTTGGGGGTTTCCATGTAACATTTATGTGCTGCTGCAGCACACTCAGAGAAGGGAAATGTTAGATATTAACTTTAACAATACCAACAGCAGTCATATTTCAGCTGCCTGACAATAACATCACCTTATCACACTGTTATGTAATTGTGAGCTATGACAGTATTATTTCCAGGCAATGACGTAACATCCATGGCTTACTTTTAACCAGTCTGGAGTGAGGGATAAACTTGTACATGACGCTCTTGTATATAAATTCTATATTTATGTCATGATACTGAATTGCAAATCTATTGAAAATATTGGGATAAGTACATGACATTTTTGTTTATTAAGTCTGTGTGTTTAATTATTTGGACTCGGAAACCTACACACAATCTTTGACAGACCTGCAATTTGTCAAAGTTAATATATAAATGTTTTTTACATTTTAACGGCATACTTGCTGTTGAGCATCAGGCATAACATGGAATATAAAAATTTGAATATACAATTTTCATTAAATTTTGTAACAACCAATGTTTTGTACCTGACAGCGTATAGTTTTGAAATGTACAATATTGGGGATAAGTACACACCACAAAGTTCATTACTATCTCTTGAGAATAAAACATTTTAAGAGTTAACTCATTGGTTTTATTTACTAATTGAATGTTGCAGAAAGTGACAGCAGGACGGAAAAGAATCAGAAAAGTTGGAGGTCCGGCCATATCTGCAGGCACAATAGCCACAAAGAGGAAAAAGGCTTTGAATGCTCCTTGCACAGAGTAAGTTATTTGCTTCCAGTACTGAAATGAATAGCAGTCAAAGAAACATGTAATATCATCTGCCATTGCTCTCATTTTATGCACCGGGGCATTACACTTGGAAAGTGGATCCCTGATAGCAAAGAAGTAAATAGTGTACAGCTCTGTGTATGATTGATAGAAAGAGTGGGAACAGAGTGCATCTTTTGCGAAACAAATCCGCCGCTCAGACAGTTTATTCCCAAACCGTGTATGAACAAACCTATAATATCTTCATTTAGATCGAAATAAACAGGCCAATAACTGGGAAGACATTGAAATAGGTCTTTCTTATTATATGCAAAAATTTCACCTATCATATGTTTCATTTTAATATAAGGGAAGATTACATATTTATTCTTGTGAGTTTGAAAAATACACTGTTTCAGCAGCGGAATCATTTTGCCAAAGATGCAGTCTTTTTCCACTCTTTCTAACTTTGATAACATACTTATGCTTTCTATCACTTGCTATTGAAAATCAGTTTTTAGTGTGTAATGCCCTTGGGGTTTATGTTAAGCAGTTGACACATTTGTTTAATACCTCCTTTATTGTCAAAGATTTCTAATCAAGCAAGGAAATGATACGTAGGAAGTAACATTTTTGCAACAGTATGTATAGCTTTTAGTTTACCACAGCCAGTTTCGATAAATAAAGTTTTGTCGGGCTAAAAGAGAGCAAGGAATTTTATTATTGCAGGTAAAAAGGGCAACAGAAACATCCAAAGAGTTAGGTAGCCTTGTTTCTAGACTGCATCACTTATACCATTGTCATCTTGAATTGCGGAAAATTAAAAAACCTGTAGCAAAATAATTGAGAAAAAAAAAGTTTTTGTAAAAACAATATAAAAAATAAAATAAATAAATAAATAAATTTAAAGAAAAAAAAAATATATATATATACTTTTTTATTGCAGAAGATGAAAGACTTGTAACAAAAAAATTACAAAAAGGAGATTACAAAAACAAATGAATTTATTTTATTTTATTTTGTTAATTTCCAGGGTATTCCTAAGGAAGGCAATCCTTGTGGTTGCAAAGAAGAAACCAAAGAATTTGCTGGACTTAATTGTCAAACACAAAGGAACAATTGGTGAGAATTGGTTGATATAAATATTCATGTACTTATTTATTTATTAACTTCCTTACACTTATTTTAATGTTAAAGGTGTTTTGACCCATCAGAAACACCTTTTGTGTGTTCAAGTGTATACCCAAACTGTAGTCTAAACGCGTACCCTTTTTCTTTAGAACTGTATTCGGGTTAGCCTGTACCCCAAGTAAAGTTCATGTTTCCGCAGATTGCCAAATGCGACTGAAAACGCAAATGGAAATAAAGAGAATCCACTCTTACATCACAAACCCTGAAAATCACTCATGGTCTTGATAAAAATGTATCCATGCCTTTTGTGATAGCTGCCCAGTGCATGCTAATATAATATAATAATAATAATTGTTTATTTATATACCACAGCATTACATATAATAAAACACGCACTCGCTGTGGTTGACAACTTCACAAATTACAAATTGTTAGCAAATAATAGATTAACATACATATCAAACATATAAATTTTTTAAACAGGTTAAATACTAATATAGCTATAAAATCTCATTATAAAAATCTCATTATAAAAAAAAAAAAAATATATATATATATATATAAAAAATAGCATAATATACAGAACAATGGGACAAACAACAGCTCACAAAAATCATATCAATTAAAATCAGCAAAGGATCAACATACAAAATAATACATCGAACAGCTACTCCGTCGCCAGCGCCAACAATCAACCGTCCAGAAGCCACATTAGTTATCACAGCACACACAAAGACACACACCCACTCCCACACATACACACACACACACAGCACGCACACACAGACCTACTACCGTCTGACAAGTCATATCTCAGCTGACGCAAGAGAAATCTACATAATTATTTATAGTATTGTTTAAACAGGTGTGTTTTTAATGCACGTTTAAAGGCAGGTAGACTGGGTGCATGTCTAAGAGCATATGGGAGTGAATTCCATTGTGTTGCAGCCGC
>JBAHVR010000124.1:0-60000 GCA_036898135.1 Oncomelania hupensis
TACAGAGAGTTACTTAGAGCTTAATGTAAAGAAAACCAAAGAGCTGGTTTTTGATGAAAGGAAATCTGAAGCTAAATTTGTCCCAATTGTAATTGCTAATGAAGCTGTTGAGGTAACAGAAACATTCAAATACCTTGGTACAGTGCTTGATACTAAGCTAACTTTCAGTTCTAATGTAGATTTTATCTACAAACGAGCACAACAACGCCTGTATTTGCTAAGGAAACTAAAATCATTCAATGTCAGCACAAAAACACTAGGCACAGCTTACCGGAGCCTCATTGAGAGCATACTGACATACAACATAGTATGCTGGTTTGGAAGCCTAGGAGTTAAAGATCATTCTAAACTTGCCCGTGTGCTCTGCTTAGCAGGGAAGATCATAGGCAGTGTTCAACAACCCCTAGAAAAGCTATATCATAGAGCAGTGCGCAGGAAAACAAGTCGCATTCTTTCAGACAAATCTCACCCTTTGTTTTCAGAGTTTCAATCCCTCCCCTCAGGTCGCCGGTATGTTGTACCAATGGCTAAGAAAAACAAGTTTAAAAGATCCTTCATCCCCCAAGCAGTTTCACTTTTGAATTCCAAAGCCCAATTATCCAGCATCTAAATTAATGTAGAACTTTTAGTTCTGAGTGTGGGTGTGGATTGGTGGTGGGTGGAGGGAATTGTGTGTGCCAATGTAGAATGTGTGTGTGTGGGAGTGGGGGATTAGTGAGGGGGGTGGATCATCATAATTGTCATGAATGCTTGGATGTAATTTGTTGAGTTATGACATTCTTAATTAGTAGATTGAACTTGTTCTAGTCACATAATATGTGACTTGTTATTTTAATGATCCTAACCATTGTTATGGTACTCTTAAATGTAATCTAGTTATGAGATAGGCAACCTGGTTAGTTGTGTCCTTGCTGTGTTTCTTTTTTATTTTAAAAATTCTAATGTTCTAAGCATGTTTTTACTGCATTGTATTATGTAATTGATTGTTGACTGTCTATGTATAGGTAAATGTAGAATGTTCTAGTCATGCCTCTACTTTTTAAGCACTGCCATTATAATCGTGTTTAGGCAGCGATATGTATAGTTTATGACAACACTTAACTTGTGCTGTCATTAGGTTATTGTGTGTGTGGGTGTGTGTGCGTGTGCTTTTTCTGCATGAATGTAAAATTATTAGTTATTAATATTAGTGATGTGGAATTTAGGTTGTGAATGTCTGTATTTGATTGGAATTTAAGGTTGTTGCTGTGTCATTAGAAATGAATGTGTCTCTGCTGGTTGTGTATATAATATACAATGGATATATTGCATGCTTCTTGCGGACGACGAGCCAAAGACAAATTTCTGTATGTGATGAACATCAGACAATAAAGTTATATTGTATTGCATTGTATTCTTCTTCTTCTTCTTCCTCTTCTTCTTGAAGCTTCGTCTTCTTGAAGCTTCATCATCTTCTTCTTCTTCTTCTTCTTCTTCTTCTTCTCTTCTCTTCTCTTCTGCCTTGAGGCCCCTCAGCCGGAACTTCTGTGAACAGACGGGTTTACCAAACTAAATTTCTTGATGCAATAGACTTTCTCTGTATTACCACATATACCTTTCTCTCCTCTGTGACGGGACCAGACCAGCAATATAAATCAAATCTCATATGTGTCGAACACAGTTCACCCATACGCAAATTGCTAAACTAATTATAACAACTTATTATTACATCTTGACATAATGCTATACATTGCAAGTTGAGGTTTCAACTTCAAATCAAATAAAAATCCGACTTCAATTCGGTACTCAAAAATATACAACGATCCACCATCTCCATCACCTCCCTATTCCATCCTTCATACTAATATCAAAATTATTTATTATTAATTCTATTCCACAACAAGTAGAATATAGTCATTGAAAAATACTATTATGTTTATAATACAACATTTCAATGATAAACCAATATATACCTGCAGACACAGCTGCCAGAAGTTCAATACACAACGACCACTCTGTGGTCCAGTCAAGAAAAGAATGCATACATTTTTTAATGTAATTGGTGAGCCGTCACATGACTAGCTCAACCAATCAGAATTTAGTTATCAATAAAAAATATTACAATTTATATCTTCTCACAGGAAGATACTACAATACAAAAAGTCATCAAACCGAAATATTATAAAACTGGTCCGTGACAATGCAAAATGTAGGTTTTTGTGCTTTTGGTACAAATGATGTATTGAATGTGGTAAGAATCCCTCCAAAATATCAGTACTTATGTTTCGCTTGTGTTCTCATCTATTTTTTAACGAATAACGAATCTTTATTGTCCCCCTTTGCACAAGGATATTTGTGTGTGATGCACAGTAACTGTTGGCATATTAAGAAGACAACACAAAGGTTAGCGTACATGTATACAATAAAGAAACGGTAGCGGATATTAGAACACCTTAATGCATAACAATACTAAAAACAATCTCAAGACTATTACTGCCATTTTCTCAATCATTCACGCTTTCTCATGACCATGCTAATCCTTGCACATTCATTCTTATCCACGCATCGACTCATCCCACACACACCCTTAATACATTTAAGGGGCTCACTGTAGTTACACTAGTCGTTCTAGGGTTACACATTACACACTTCCACTGTCAACGCTATGTCAACATTGTTGTTTCCCTTAACTAACTACAGGGGAGTGGGGGTTTTACATACATTATAAGAAAATAGGTAACAACAATAGGCTGCTGAGCAAATTAAATGGTGTATACACATGACTAGTTACAACTAGAGACATTCCGCAACGAATAGCCTACATCAGTAAACTGTTGTTACTTCAAAAACATATGACTTAGATTTAACATTGCTAATAAAATCATGGTACTACGTAGGCATCACGGATCAGGGTCACGTATGATTATAAACCACTTAATTAAGAAACAGCCACTCACATACATCTACTATGTGTGCATCACATTCGCGTACACACAATCACACACTCAAACACGCACACACACGCCCACACACACATGCACGCACAATGTCACAGGAATACGTAGTCAATCAACTGCTCTATGCACTGATGTAGTATCCATGGCTCTATGACTATAGGTTTGCGGGTCAGTCTGCATATCTCTGCTACACTGCGCGCGCGCGCGCACACACACACACACACACACACACACACACACACCACACCACACAGTCATAATACTGTTTTTCTGTGGCACATGACTTAGTGCACACTCTCTCTCTCTCTCTCTCTCTCTCTCTCTCTCTCTCTCTCTCTCTCTCTCTCTCTCTCTCTCTCTCTCTCCAAAGTCTCTTCTGGTCAGCATTCGGGGCTGGCTTTGGTGACGAGGCGGATGGCGGACGGTAGGAAGGAGTTCAGGTAGCGGCTGGTGCGGCAGCGCATGGACAGGAAGCGGCCAGGGCGGCGCTTGGACTCAGCAGCTGAGACCACTGCATGGAGCGGATGGGTCTCGTCCTGCAGGATCCGGCGGATCTTCTTCACAGCCGCGGTGTCGTAGGCCTGGCGCAGGGGTCGTACCTCGTTGCCAAGCAGCCGCTCAGCGGTGGAGATGATGCGGTCCAGCCTCTCTGTGTCGGTTTCGTTGGCCCCATTGTAGTAGCACAGCTGGTTGTAGAGCAGTGTGCTTTCTACCACAGACTGGTAGAACATTTTCAGGATGGTGCTGCTGACCTTGAATTGTCGTAGCTTGCGTAGGAAGAAGAGACGCTGGTTAACCTTCTTGGTGCAGACATCGATGTTAGGGGACCAATCCAGCTTGTCATCGATGACTGTGCCCAGGTACTTGTAGGTGCTGACGGTGCGCACATCCTCCCCCTTGATGACGAGGGGCCCGAGGGCCTGGGGCTGCCGGCGGAAGTCGATGACCATCTCCTCTGTCTTGGAGATGTTGAGCTGTAGGTAATGCCTGTCGCACCAGGCGACCAGCTCAGCCACAGCGGCGCGGTACGACACTTCATCGGACTTGATGAGGCCAGTGAGGGAAGTGTCGTCCGCAAACTTGATCTGGACGTTGCAGGGGTCGGCGGTGCGGCAGGCGGCGGTGTAGGTGGTGAAGAGGGCGGGGGAGAGCACGCACCCTTGGGGCGCCCCAGTGTTTGTCACTGAGACCGAGGACAGTGTACTTCCCCCCCTCCAACAGACTATAAGCTTTCTTGGCTAGTTTCTGTTCGCTCACTTTTGAATGATCTTGGTCTTTTATTTATATGCACACGTTGTTGTAATTTGTCTTTGAATTGTTTTAAGAACTTAGTTAAGCAGCGCTCAAGGGATCAGTTCGTGCAAAACTGGCACCAACAAATTTATGATAATAACACTTGCATCACGTACAGAATTTTAAAAAATAATTTTGATTTTGAAAATTATCTTATTCTTTTGTCACCTTTCCTAAGGAGACATTTATTCAGTTATTGAAATTTAGACTCTTTCCTAAGAAGAAACTTACCCAGTTATTGAAATTTAGACTAAGTTGTCACAAGTAACCTATTCAGTCTCAAAGATATCTGAACATTGCCAGAGAACAAAGATTGTGCACTTAGTGTGATCTAGGTGAAATAGGTGATGAATTCCATTATATGTTTGTATGCACTAATCGTTTACATATTGACAGCAGATCCTCTCTTATACCTCAATATTATAGAAATTATCCAAATGTCTATAAAATGCATTAACTGATAAATTCAAATTCTAGAACTAGGTTATTAAAACTGAGTGGTCTTATTGGAATTATCTTTTCTCTGTTTAAATAGAACTACATGATCATTACACTGAAATAGAATTTGCCTCAAGATTGCTTTCTTCCTGGATAAAACCATTTCTTCTTGGTTATAACCAGAGTTTTTTCTCGAATTTAAAAGTGCAATATGCTGACTCTTTACTTTACATTTTGTCTGATTTACGTGTTATTTGTCTTATTGTGTTGTATTTGTATGATGTTAAATTGGTATCATTCCGTGTATTTATTTTTTTGCCACATTTATTTTTGTGATTATAAATTCCTTATTGTTTGTCAGTCCAGTTGCTGAATATATTGTAAATGTAGCTGTAGTGTTATACAATGCCGTTCATGGTACGAATGCTACATGTGTATCCCATTCCCTCCTACCCCCCCCCCCCCCCCCCCCCCCCCCCTCAAACACCCATTTTTTTGTCTATACAGCCCCCAGGGCTATGAGCCGCTTTTCATTCTTGTATATATTTAAATCGTGGAATGTGAAATAAAAGGACAAAGTTCCAAAGTTTTGAGCCGCAGGAGTACACCTATCCTATCCCATAGCTCAAAGATCGTAGGGGCACCACCGATGTTCCTTTAACCATCGTACTCCATCTTTCTCTGTTCTCAGCAACCCTCATGGCTTCGTTCAGTGTCAAACTAGTCCATTCTTGAATGTTGTCCTCCAACCTCTTTTTCTGTCTTCCTCTTCTTCTGCTTCCTTGCACTGTGCCTTGCAGGATGGTATTTGCAAGGCCTGATCGTGCGTTGATTTCTGCTGACAGAGCGATTGCAGGTAACAGATCTTGAATTATGTTTATTCCAAGCGTATGTTTTGAGCCGCAGGAGTACACCTATCCTATCCTATCCTATCCTATCCCATAACTCAAAGGTCATAGGGGCACTACATATGATTGTTTAACCAGCGTACTCCATCTTTCTCTGTTCTCAGCAACCTTCATGGCTTCGTTCAGTGTCAAACCAGTCCATTCTCGAGTGTTGTCCTCCCATCTCTTTTTCTGTCTCCCTCTTCTTCTGCCTCCTTGCACTGTGCCTTGCAGAATGGTCTTTGCAAGGCTTGATCTTGCGTTGATTTCTGCTGACAGAGCAATTGAAGGTAACAGATAATAATAATAATAATAATAATAATAATAATAATAATAATAATAATAATAATAATAATAATAATAATAATAATAATGAATGGTACTTATATCGCGCAAATCTCACATTGTGACTCATTGCGCACCCACTCGCATTCATCCATTGTACATCCTGTCATTACAACACATATGGCATAATATTACAATAAAATAAAAACAACAATAATAATAATTATTATTTGAATGCAAGTTTGAACAAATACGTTTTCAGTTGCGATTTGAATGTTGCCAAGTCAGGTACGCCTCTCATGTTTGCCGGCAGATCTTGATTTATTTTTTCCAAGCGTAGGTTTTGAGCCGCAGAAGTACACCTATCCTATCCTATCCCATAACTCAAAGTTCGTAGGGGCGCCACAGATGATCGTTTAACCAGCGTACTCCATCTTATGGTGGTACCGATTCGGCTCTTGGCAGTCCACTGGACCCTATAAGCACTGAATATCTATTTATCTATCTTTCTCTGTTCTCAGCAACTCTCATGGCTTCGTTCAGTTTCAAACCAGTCCATTCTCAAATGTTGTCCTCCTACCTCTTTTTCTGTCTCCCTCTTCTGCCTCCATGCACTGTGCCATGCAGGATGGTCCTTGCAAGGCCTGAAGCTCTGGTGACGTGGCCATACACTTGCGACTATACTGGCTCTGGGTGGCTGCTATTTATAGCCCTAAACTCATTTGCATGTTGAATCTAGGCCGGCACTTGTTGTGATCAAATGTACTTTTTTTAAAAAAAATCTTGTAATTTGTACTTTTTAATTTTTGTTTTCGTTCAGCTGCATTTAGTTTCTTCATACACACACACACTTCCCCGAACGTGCTTGTTTTCTATTGATTTAGGTTCGCCAGGAAAGAAAAATCATGCGAGTAGCGGCATGATTGCATTAGATTTGCTCTTGGCTTATTTCTTTTAGCATTTGAGGGGAGTCGCTGAGTATTGCCGATACTATTTTGAGAGATAGCAAAAATGGGATTTGAACCCCCTCAAAGAGTTGCTAAAGGCGGCCTTTTATTGCAATATATGGCTGATCTATGGGCTTTTTAAAAGCACGTCAAAGCACTCTGGAAATTCGCCATTTGTTACATATAATATATATTCATATTTCTTGCAACTTTGGTTAAAACAAAATAATTACAACCCTTCTTTTTTAAAAATACACTTCATTATGGTTGTAACATTACACATTAATGTCCGCTGGAAGGATCTTTTGTTTAACAAGATAGTCCCGAGTAAATAAGGATAATGAAAAGATACCAACCAGTTTACCAGCATCTGAAAGATCCATTTTCCCTAATTCAATAGGTTTTATTTTTAAAAGAGATTTTGCAATCATAGCGTGAGCTGTATTTAGGCCTACTAAGACAGCACTATGGTATCCAAGATTTACAAATGTATGTTCAAATGGTACACTCATTTTTATATATAATAAAATAAATAAATAATTACTGCATTGAAAACAAATCTAATGATGACTTCAATGATGGAGATGATTCAATTTCTTTTTCTACAAGTTGTTTCTGTTTCTTTTTTCCTTGGCAGTATGTATATATTATGTACCCACTTGCACCTACCACACCGGCTATACATAAATAATATATCTTATTTGAAGATTGTACTGGTTGTATTGGGTGTATTGGTTCTTTATTTGTTGTTAATGTTTGTTACGTTATTGTTTCTTCTTTTGGTGATTCCTTTTTTTCTTAATATGTTTGCTTTTGTTTGTCTGTTCCATGTATGTAACTTGTTAAATTCTGCTAACTTCTTTCCAGCTGCAATTCTTCCTAGGCTCTTTTGTTTAGTCCTATCACTGGGTTCTGTTGGTTCTTCGAATTCTTCACCTCCGTCTCCAGCGGCATCTCCGGATTGAAGAGTCCATTTTTAATAGCAGAGAAATTTATGTGTTGAAAAGTAATTAACCCAGCTGAAAATTGTGCCAACAAGCTGCCAAACTTATAATAGAGATTTCTTGATACCTCACTAATCCCATTAACAATAATAGGATCTTGAATCACATCATCAAATAAATCATTCTCACAATCTAAAGTAACAAAGGTCAAGACAGCTTTGGTATATAACTTCACAATTGAACGCTCTAAACTTTTAAGCATTAAAGCGCCGAGGACTTTATCATATTTATTATGTAATATAATGATCTCTTCGAGCCTCAGTCTTTGTACTTGTTCAGGTGTTAAGTCAACACCGAGATAATACTTTGACTTTCCGGAAGCTACTAATGCGACCAGCCTGTCTCTGTTCTCGTTGTCAACACCTGTAGCTGTGACATTAATAGCTTATTGAGTTAACAAGTCATCGCAATTCATTTTAAATACAACTACAAATAAAAAACTAAATTAAAAAATGGCAGGTGATGCAATGGTGCTTGGTTCTGCTGCTGTCAACGCCTTAGCCTTTTCAGGATCAATTTATTTGTTTTTAAAACTAGACAGTAAAGAAGAATCAAAACCGCATAACTTAGCAATGGAAAAATTACAACAAGATCAGGCCGTATATGAGAAAAACAGACTAATGCAGCTTGATTTTGTTAATAAAAGATTGAAAGAAGAACGCCATGCTGATAAAACATTCAAAGACGTTGATGAAGCTTTGCACCAATATTATTTATTCACTGGCACAACACTACCTTCATTAAAACAGCCCGTGTTATCTGACTACTACACACCTAACATTGCACATACAATGTCAGAGACTGGAGAATTAATTTTAATTGTTTTTGAAATAACAGTAGTTTATTACCTTGTTAAATTAAAATATAAATCTAAATAAAATATGACTTCAAGTTTGTCTAAATTATATTATTCTCAGTCCGGATATTGGAAAGGGATGACGGCAGTTGATAAACTAGTAGAAAAGACTAGCTTGTCAGCAAACACAGTTAAACGATGGTTATCGAAGCAAGCTGTATGGCAAATCCATCTTCCACCCCCGAAGAAAATAATAAGACCAAATTTGAAAACTCTAGATCAAATGACACACATCAAATAGATCTGTTATATCTTCCCCATGACAAAATACATAGAAAGAAAATAATACAGGTATGCCTTTACTGTTATTGATATAGCTACAAGGCTTAAAGACACTCATGCTCTTAGGACTAAAACTTCTGCTGAGGTCGCTCAAGGTTATTTATTCAAGAGGGCCTCTAAGGTTCCCTAGACTTATTCAATGCGATGAAGGGTCTGAATTCAAAGGAGCCATTAACCAGCTTTTTTTTTTTTTTTAAATATAATGTAACTGTTAGAAGAGGAGTTGTTGGATTACACAGATCACAGGGTATTGTAGAAAACTTTAATCGGCAACTGGCAGAAAAATTATTCTATTCACTTATCAGTATTCAAAAGAGTTGTTTACTGAAACCACTAATACAGAATGGGTTATTAGGCTACCTCGAGTTTTACGGGAAATGAATTCAGAACCAACAAGAGTTACAGGATTAAAACCAGTTGAGGCTATTAAAAATGTAACCGACTGGGGTATTACTAAAATATGAATAACTAATGAAATATACTCAATCTATCTGAATATCAGAAATACTTATGGCTGCATGTTCGATTTCATTCATACCCACACATCGGCCATCTAACATACCAAGGGAGCCCACACAATAATAATATTATGCTTACTTTCTGACTATATTCATACAACACTCGCATAAGACAAAACTATCAAGACAATAAACATCTATTCTTTCAATACACAGATCTAAAATAAAATTATCGACCAACTACAAAAATTCTGATTCTAATATTAATGCCGGCGTCTAATACTAACACAATAAATAATTAGTGTGCACACACAAAGAAAAAACAAAAATAGGGCCCAAAAGAAAAGTAGATATCTTTCAATTAGTCTGTCAGTCCGCTCCTTGACCTTTTCAAATTCTTGTTGCCCCTGCTTCTTGGCTGGCACAGGTTGAAAGTTAACTTAGAATAAATGTACTCACAGTCGAGCTATGATCACCCCGACTACCACTACACTTTATATGTACGTCATCTCGACGACTCTTCAACAACTTCGCTTGCACAGCACGTCAACTGGTCGCGCCTTCAGCTGCAGACCTCAGTCCCTCCCGGACTCGAAACTCTGTAGAATACCAGCATTCTTACAGTAACCAATCATTACAATAAATAATTTCACACTTGAGTACTGTTAGAAAAACCGAAGTCAACATTTTATTTACATTCAGATATATCTCTGATATTTTTGTTGGCTTCTATTTTTTTTCATATAAAGAAAATACTAAATAGTATACATCATAGCTTCAATATGGTTATAGGGCCTACTAAGTTAGCTTACAAATAAAAGTCATAACACAAATTCTGAAACAACATTCAAACATAGCCCTGTGAACAAAATGAATAGATCTAGAACCTTTCCTTTTCACTAGGTTAGCTAGTTACAAATAAAAATCATAACACAATTAGTTTCCCGAAACAACAGTCAAACATATACGTATGAACAAAAAATGACTAGATCTAGAACCTTTTCCTCTTCATAAAAATACGTATTAAAAATATCTATTTACCCTTCTCTTCCAAAGGAGATTATACCTGCATTTTTTTCCTCTAGGACATAACGGACGTGAGCAACTGCGTCATGTGACTAACTTATACTAAATACTGCGCAATCACAGGCGCATCAACAAATATATATATACACACACTGTTTTTATAACATATATTATATTTATATACACACACAATGTTTTTGTAACGGGTGCGCGTTATAAAAATTGCGATCCGTTACACTACCCCCCTTAGGGTGAAGAAAACGTCCAAGTTTTCTTGTCAACATACTAAACCATCTGCCATTTACATACTTGTTGCGATAAAACAAAACTGGAGTTTAAACAGAGATGACAAATGCTGAATTGACTAGCATACATTCTGGTCTTCAAGTGAACGAGACAAAAGGTCAGCGAAAACATTAGCTGTGCACTTTACTGGCAAGATGTCAAATGTGAACTCCTGCAGTGACAATGCCCATTGCATGATGCGGGAATTCTTGAAGTTACTTGTTTTTAGGTACGTGAGAGGTCTGTGGTCGGTTTGCAAAGTAAATCGCACACCCCAAAGAAAACGAGCAAATTTGGATAGTGCCCATACAATTGCCAAGCACTCTCTTTCAATTGTGCTGTACCTCGTCTCGCGATCAAGCAACTTTCTGCTGACGTATGACACAGGATGCAATTCACCCTGGACGTTTTGTAATAAAACAGCACCTAGACCCACTGAACTGGCATCAGTCTGAACAACAAAATGTTGCCCAACCTTTGGCAACAATAGCACTGGATATGATGAAAGAATCCTCTGAATCTCCTTCAAAGCATCAGCGCATTGGGTGGACCACAAGATCTCTCTCTTTGTTTCCGCCTTCACTAGATCAGTCAAAGGTACAGTCAGCGATGCAAAATTCGGCACATAGCGCCGATAGTAACTCAAAAGTCCCAGAATTGAACGAACCTGCCTCTTAGTTTTTGGTGTTGGAACAGACAAAATCTTCTGTACCTTTCCTTCTTCTGGACGTATGAGACCCTCACCAATGATATGTCCAAGAAACTCCAACTTTCGGAATCCCACCAAAATCTTTGATGGGCGAGAGCTGTCAGACCATAGTTATACAGTGTGCGCAAAACTCCTTGTACATGTAATACATGTTCGTCCCACGTGACACTATGAACCAAGATGTCATCAAAAAAATTGAGGGCTGAACTTCCTTCTAGCTTCAACATGCGCATCATTCTGGCGAATGTCGCAGGTGCAGAAACGAGTCCAAATGGCATCCTGACAAACTGATGCAGTGATAGAGCCCTAGATGGGTAGAAAAAGCAGTTTTTGGACGATCTACAGGGTTTACCAACAACTGCCAATACCCCTTTATCAGATCAATCTTTGTAAAGTAGGTTCCATCAGCAATGCGAGAAAAAAGTTCCTCAACATCAGGAATGGGTTGCGCATGAAAAAGAGTTATTTGATTTAGAGCCCTGTAATCCACGCAGAAAGGAACGGATCCATCCTTTTTCTTGACTAAGACGACTGGAGAAGAGTAAGGTGAACTGGAAGGTTCAATAATTCCGAGCTCAAACATATTCCGAACCTCTTGCTCTACGGTCTGTCGAGATGCAAACGGAAGATTATAGTGTTTTCTCCGAACTGGAATGTCTGTGGAAACAGGAATATTATGGTACAAAGAACCTGTGAATGTTCCTGGTTTCAAAGTGAGCATCTTTTCAAACCCTTGAAACATTGTCTTCATCTCAGCTAACCGTTCTGTACTAAGATCTGTATCAAACTTCAAATCATCAATAGATTCATCTGGGTTGGAATCAGAGGGTAAAGTAGGTAGAGTAGGTAGTGGCAATCCGTCTGAATGATCTTGAACGACGCCAACGGTAAAAGCCATGACGTGATCCGAACACGCACTCTCTCGACTGTGAACAGATTGTTCGTCAACCCGACATTGAAGATTATGCTCGTCATGACGTTCTGGAGTCCAAACTGTGATATCATTCCATGGAATCAAACTACCCTGCGCCAGTGACGACCTTTCCACGAAAACATCAACCTCCGAAAAATCAGAAACTTCCAGTGAGGTGACTGAAGTGGAAACAACAGCAGTCTGCTGTCGGTGGAAATACTGCTTTAGCATATTTGCATGCAAAACCTTTTCCTTTCCCTTAATCAACACTTTGTAGTCTGGATGCATGCAAGCTGAAATCTTGTATGGCCCTGACCAAGTCATCAGGAACTTATTGGAGCTGGTAGGAAGAAGTACCAACACTTCATCAACAACCTTGAACGTACGTTGTTTGGTATGCCTGTCGTAATAGCGCTTGTTTTTGGCTGCAGCCTGCATAGAAGAATCCTGAGCTATCTGACAAGAGTCTGCAAGGACATTCTTCAGCTCAAACAGGTACTGGTATAGAGGTTTACCATCATCATTGGAATGGTTTGTTTCAGTCCACGTATCCGCCAACAGAGAAATTGGGCCACGTGGTTGTCTTCCAAACAGGAGCTGAAATGGAGAGAAACCCGTGCTGTCATCTGGTAATTCTCGGCATGCAAACAATAAAGCGGGCAAGAAACGATGCCAAAGCTTAGGCTGGTTGTGAATGACCTTTTTGATCATAGACTTCAGTGTTCCATGAAATCTTTCAACCATCCCATTTGCCTGAGGGTGGTAAGGTGACGTTTTGATGCCCCGAATGCCAAACAGCCAGTAAAATTCTTTGATGAGATCAGAGTTGAATTGAGTACCCTGATCAGAGAGAATTTCTCGAGGGAAACCCATCCTTGAGAATAGAGAGAATAGCGCCTCGGCAACTGCTGTACAATCAATAGACTTCATGGGAATTGCTTCAGGATATCTAGAAGCTACATCAATGATGGAAAGAATCCACCGATGACCCTGATCAGAGGGAGGAGAAATAGGTCCCACTAGGTCAATGGCAATCCTTTGAAAGGGAGTTTGGATAACAGGCATGAACTCCATCGGTACAGGCTGAACACGTCCTTTAGGTGTGGTCTTTTGACATTTGTCGCACGTCTTGACATAATGCCTGACATCCGCAGAAACTCCTGGCCAGAAGAACCGAGAAAGCAACCTAGTAGTCGTTCGACGACCACCATAATGCCCGGCCAAGAGGAGATCATAAGCTGTAGCTAGAACTGAAGGTCGAAGTGGTGTAGGGACAACCACCTGCTCAATTGTAGACGAATCCTTCTCAAACCTGCGAACAAGAATCCCATCAGCAATATGAAAATAGTAAGTGGCTTTACCCAACTGTTTCCTTTCACAAGATTCTGCCAACTGAAAACACGACTGCAAGCTCTTGTCTTCTGCCTGAAAGCGAATCAAAGTAGCTTTGTCCACATCGAGGTCTTGACGGACCGAATCAAGGGGTATGTGAGGAACTTCTTGACGTTTTGCTTGAGCACGTGTAGTCACTGCTGCCGCCAACACAGTATTACACTGAAATGTGGGTACGGGATCCTTAATGCATGGCAAATTCCCCAAAATAAGATCTGCTACAGGATTGTCAATAACAAAGCAATGCAACTCACCTGAATAAAACTCTGTCTCAACCTTGACGGTTGCCAACAGAAATGTATCCACCCGACCACCAAAAGAGATGCAGCGAATACTCTCGCCTGTGTACTGGTCATGTCTGACTAATCGCCTCCTGACGCCACAAACTGTCGCCTCAGTATCCCTTAAGACACTGCAATCCTCACTGTTTACTCTACCAGGTACCAAATGAAGTTGACCTGATAATTCCTGCGCAGAACACACAATCTGAGCCATACTTGCTGCCTCCTCATGATTCTGTCCTTCGACCTGCTGTGCTGCAACATTTGTTTGTTGTGTCCGAAATGGGCATGTATATTGTCTATGATAAAGACCTTCACAGAACCAACTTCTGTCTATTGAATTAAACTTCTGTCCACGACCTCTACCCCGTGCTACCCGATGTGAAAAATTGCCATGACCTCTACGATTTGTGAAACCACCCCGTGAATTTTCGAATGTGTTCTGATGTTCAGGTGCTAAATTGTTTGATAGCGAATTTGTGTTTGAGCCGGTGGGTGTTTGGTTATGAAACCGAGAGTTCTGGGAGTAACCTCCTCTATTCGACGGACGAGTAGGCTGACCCACGCCGATCGATGCCTAAAAAATGTTTCCATCCAACTTCCGCGCCATGCTCTTGCTGGATGTGCAATTCGATAACCTTCTGCACAATCAATCATGGCATTTAGCTTGACTAAATTTCGTTCTCGGATGAACGTTGCGAGCTCTTTTGAAACACTACACAACAACTGCTCGCCTAGCACTAGATCTAGGAGTCCCTGGTATGTTTTGTCAATACCTGCCAAGGCAACCCATCGTTCAGCTAAGTGAGCCAGTCTTGTACCAAAACTTTGAAAGGACTCATCATTTTCAGGTCTAATTGCACGTAACTTTGACCTAAATCCCTCGACAGAACATTGAAACTTCTTAAGTAGGTTCTCTTTCAGCACTGAATAACTGATAGTACCACTAGCTGATAAATGGTGATACAGACTCAGAGACGTACCTTTTAACAGTGCAACTAGGTAGGTTGACTATTGGTTCTCATCCCACTTCAGTGAGCGTGCATGATTCTCAAACCTAAAAAGGTAAGAATCAATATCATCTTTGTTTTCTTCAAAGGCTGGCAACTTTGGAAAAGTAGGTTTAGGACCTACAGTTTGGTGTGAAGTCCTAGGCTCAGTGTCAACTGGTTGATGAGGTTGAATTTCTAACCTCTTCTCCTCAAGTTCAAGCTCTTTCATACGCAGTTGGTATTCTAACTCTCTTTGCTTAGTTTCCCGTTCTTGTTCTTTCTGTTGCCTTTCTCTCTCTTGTTGACGCTCGAGACGTTTAAAGCAATTTTCCACATAAGCTGCTAAATCTTCATCTGTAACGCCTAAGGTTTTTGCTTCTATATATATAAATTGCTTAGCCGGAAGTCCTTCTTCGCCGTTACTATAAAGTTTGTCTCCTATGGACGCTGATCTGGGCAGGTGCTGAGTGCTGCTGATCGGCCTGCTGTGTGCTCAAAACCACCCAAATCGTTATAGCCGACATTTCCTTACCGAACGTTTAACCGTTTCTGAGATAAATAAATAAACAAAATGTCCTCAAACTGCAATAGCCTCATTCCGCGCGCTTCCAATAAAAATCAAATTGAGGTTTCAGCATGTTTTCCCATATAGACCAAAAAATTTATTGCTTTTGTACGAAGCATTAATAGCTCAGTCGGTAACGCTTTCGCCTACCGTTTAGGGCGACCCAAATTCGAATCCGATGCGGGCCATATTTTTTTTTTGTTTTTTTTTCCCCACTACAATATGGATATTTTTCTTTTTAATTTAGGCTTATTATTATTATTATTATTATTATTATTATTATTATTATTATTATTATTATTATTATTATTATTATCATTATTATTATTATTATTTATAATATTATATCTTATATCAAATTTTCTTTTAAAACCTTAGTGTTTATGATTTCTATTTGTATTATTCTATATTCATTATTATTATTATTATTATTATTATTATTATTATTATTATTATTACCAAGGATCGGGATGGGGTGGTACGTTATTATTATTTTTATTTTTATTATTATTATTATTATTATTATTATTATTATTATTATTATTATTATTATTATTATTATTATTATTATTTGTATTATTATTATTAATATTATTATTATTATTATTATTATTATTATTATTATTATTATTATTATTATCATCATTATTATTATTTATAAACTAATAATAATAATTCTTATTATTATTATAATTATAATATCTTATATCAAATTTTATTTTAAAACCTTGGTGTTTTTTATGATTTCTATTTGTATTATTCAATATTATTATTATTATTATTATTATTATTATTATTATTATTATTATTATTATTATTATTATTATTATTATTATCAAGGATCTGGATGGGGTGGTACGTGTAGGTAAAAGGGGGCTACGGGTAGGTTTAAAGGGGCATGGGTAGGCATAACGGGGATACGGGTATATATAAGGGGGTATGGTGATGGTCGATTCCTTTCATCCATACCTGCGAAACGATCAACGGGGAAGTATCAAGGAGGGTACAGGTAGGTTACAAGGGGGGTACGAAAGGTATCAAGGGGTTATGGGGAGGTATCAAGTGGGTTTGGGGAAGTATCAAGGGGGTATGATGAGGCATCATGGAGGGGGGGGGGCGGGGAGATATCAGAGGGGGGGGTATGGTGAGGTATCAAGGGGGATATGGGGAGGTATCATCGTCCAAATGAAACTCGCAGACAACAGTTGTCTCTCTGTCTACATTTTAAACAGCAACCTGTGTACCCTGGCTTGCCAGGGTACAAAAACCACTAGTGGGCAATAAATGTGTCAAACAGCTCTTGTTAATGTTCCATTTTTGACTCAATACATACAAAGAATAAGAAGCAAGAAAAAAATCTTTAACTCTCTTTAAATATAAGTTGGTGTTGTTGTTTTTTTTTTTCAATCACACTCACACTAACTGTTCTAATTTGTTTGAAGTTTTCCTTTTTAAAACTCCCTCGAAATACAAATATTAAAATCTATAGGTTTGTATTTAAAAATTACATCCGAAAACGAAAGCAGGGTCACTAATGTAACCGACTGGGGTATTACTAAAATATGAATAACTAATGATATATACTCAATCTATCTGCATATCAGAAATACTTATGGCTTCATGTTCGATTTCATTCATACCCACACATCGGCCATCTAACATACCAAGGGAGCCCACAGAGTAATAATAGTGAGTGTCAGCAAAGGCCGAAAAGACACTTTCGGTGGGGATTCCCTCGGTTTGTTGACGCCTGTGTACTTCCGCCAAGTAGTTCCTGTGGGCGAAAGCAGCCATTTTCGTGGGACTTTTGCAGGTTTCCACGAAAAGCTTCTCGACGGTTTTCGGTGAGTGTTTTGACACATTTATAGTATCAATACATGATTACAAATACACTTGGTACTTGCATTAGCCAACCTTGTTTTACCAGCAAGTTTTCTGTGGTGTAAAATGCCGAGAAACATGGTTGAAACGGTCTGCTTCAAATGCAATGCAGCGGCTCTGTTTTGAAGCAGTCAGCGACATGATCATAAAGATCGCAGTGTTTACTAGTCCTTGGAGCTTTGTTTTTATGCACACTGCAGTAGATTTTAATTTAATGAGGTAATCTGTGTGAGATAAATCTGCCTGACGAAAATAGTCAACGAAAACACGAGTGCTGACCCCAAAACTCGTGTGACGGTGGTGAGACAACTGTGACGTTGTGTAACCTGGAAAACACCGGTAATTCCCAGTGACGTAGCAGCCACGAAAACCTGATTTTCGGTCATTGCTGACACTCCCTATTATTATGCTTACTTTCTGACTATATATTCATACAACACTCGCATAAGACAAAACTATCAAGACAATAAACATCTATTCTTTCAATACACAGATCTAAAATAAAATTATCCACCAACTACAAAAATTCTTATACTAATATTAATGCCGGCGTCTAATACTAACACAATAAATAATTAGTGTGCACACACAAAGAAAAAACAAAAATAGGGCCCAAAAGAAAAGTAGATATCTTTCAATTAGTCCGTCAGTCCGCTCCTTGACCTTTTCAAATTCTTGTTGCCCCTGCTCCTTGGCTGGCACAGGTTGAAAGTTAAATTAGAATAAATGTACTCACAGTCGAGCTATGATCACCCCGACTACCACTACACTTTATATGTAAGTCATCTCGACGACTCTTCAACAACTTCGCTTGCCCAGCACGTCAACTGGTCGCGCCTTCAGCTGCAGACCTCAGTCCCTCCCGGACTCGAAACTCTGTAGAATACCAGCATTCTTACAGTAACCAATCATTACAATAAATAATTTCACACTTGAGTACTGTTAGAAAAACCGAAGTCAACATTTTATTTACATTCAGATCTATCTCTGGTGTTTTTGTTGGCTTCTATTTTTTCATATACAGAAAATACTAAATAGTATACATCATAGCTTCAATATGGTTATAGGGCCTACTAAGTTAGCTTACAAATAAAAGTCATAACACAAATTCTGAAACAACATTCAAACATAGCCCTGTGAACAAAATGAATAGATCTAGAACCTTTCCTTTTCACTAGGTTAGCTAGTTACAAATAAAAATCATAACACAATTAGTTTCCCGAAACAACAGTCAAACATATAGTATGAACAAAAAATGACTAGATCTAGAACCTTTTCCTCTTCATAAAAATACGTATTAAAAATATCTATTTACCCTTCTCTTCCAACGGAGATTATACCTGCATTTTTTTTCTCTAGGACATAACGGACGTGAGCGACTGCGTCATGTGACTAACTTATACTAAATACTGTGCAATCACAGGCGCAGCAACAAATATATATACACACACACAGTTTTTATAACATAGATTATATTTATATACACACACAATGTTTTTGTAATGGGTGCGCGTTATAAAAATTGCGATCCATTACAAAAAAGAAACAGACTTTTGTTACTGTTTCAAAGCCCAGTCAGCCGGACCTAACTTTGATGAACAAAACAGTTAGATACCTTTATTAGACTGGAGAAGTTGCTAATGACACTAGAAGAAGAGCTACAGACCCAGTTTGGTCATTAAGCGTTTATGAAGTTGACAGAGCATTGTCTACTGATCCGCCTGTATATTATTTAAGACCAATAAGTGATGTAGAACATTGCAAAGAATTTTTGTAAAAGAAGAACTTCAGATTGTTCCACCCGACACAGAACCATTAAGATTTTCTAATTCCTATCCTATCCTATCCTGTCAAGAAACCCGGAGGTCGTAGGGGCACCACAGATGATTGTTTAACCAGCATACACCATCTTTCTCTGTCTTCAGCAGCCCTGATGGCTTCGCTCAGTGTCAAACCAGTCCATTCTCGAATGTTGTCCTCCCACCTCTTTTTCAGTCTCCCTCTTCTACCTTCTTGCACTGTGCCTTGCAGAATTGTCTTTGCAAGGCCTGATGATCTGGTGACATGGCCATACCATCGGAGTTTCCATTTTTTCACCACTGTGAACAGGTCATCGTGTCATCCAATGGCTTGTGTGATGGTCTGTCGGACTTCGTTGTTGGTGATGTGTTGGGTATAGGAATTGCCCAGAAGTCTTCTGTAGCACCTTATCTCCATGCTTTGTATTATTCGTTGGAGATCTGCTGTGATGGTCCATGCTTCGCAAGCATATAGGAAGATGGAGATGACCAGGGAGTGCAGCAGTCTTACTTTGGAATGTAGACTGATGGTCCTGTCTTTCCAAATGGGCTTCAACCTTGTCATGGCAGCAGTTGTTTGTGCGATACTGGAGAGGACTTCCTGTCGTGAACCATTGTCTGATACAATGACTCCTAAATATTTGAAGCTATGCACTGTGTTGAGGGATTGACCTTGGACTTTGATGTCCGTGTTGATGCCATTGGTGTTGTTGGTCATCATTTTGGTCTTCTCTGCACTTATTTCCATTCCATAAGCTCTGGAGGTGGTGTCACGCCTCTGTACCAGCTGTTCAAGTTCTTGTTCCTCTCCAGCCAATCCATCAATGTCATCCGCAAAACGAAGATTGGAGATTGCTCTACCCCCTATGCTGACTGTGCCGTCGTGATCTGCAAGAGCATCTGACATGATGTGCTCTAGGAAGATGTTGAAGAGTGTTGGAGAGAGTAGGCATCCTTGATGCACACCGATTGTTGTTCTGAACCAGTTTCCGATAGCGCTGTTGTGGAGGACTGCACTGGTAGCCTTGTCATACAGGTTTTTGATGACTTCAATAATTTTAGGGTTGATGTTGTACACTTTCATTGTTGCCCATAGAGCTGCATGCCAGACTCGGTCAAAGGCCTTCTTGAAGTCTATGAACACATGATATAGATATTGTTGGTGCTGTAGGTATTTCTCACAGATTATTCTGAGGTTGAAAATCTGTTCAGTGGTACTTCGCCCTGCCCTGAATCCTGCTTGTTCTTCAGCTATGATTTGTTCAGCTTGGGGTTTCAACTTGTTGAGTATTATTTTTAGGAGGACCTTGCTGGGATGACTGATGAGGCTGATGGTGCGGTAATTTTCACACTCCTGATGGTTACCTTTTTTGGGAAGAGTGGTGACAAGCGACTGGGTCCATGGTATAGGCCACTCCCCACTCTGCCAGATCTTGTTACAGATAATGGTGAGGGCATCAATCATCGCTTCTCCTCCTGCTTGTAGCAGTTCCGCGGGTATGTTGTCCACTCACGCTGACTTCCCTTTCTTTAGCGATTGCACTGCTGCCTCAACTTCTTCCCAAAGAATTGGGAGGATTTCTTCTTTTTCTCTGTTCTCGGGATATGCTAGAACTGATGGGTCTCCATTTGGTGTATGGTTGTAAAGGTCAGAGCAGTACTCTGTCCAGCCAGCTGTCCAAGACTTCTTGTTCTTCTGTAAGGCATATGCCAGACTTGCTTTGGATCGTGGAGACTTTGGGCTGTTTGACACTTGTCAGCCGCTTCACAGTCTGGTAGGCCTTCTTGCTGTTGTTCTTGTTCAGACTGTTCTCTATTTCCTGGCATTGATCTTCTATCCAGTTCTCCTTTGCTGTGCGCATGCCTTTTCGGATGTCATTGTTGATTTTTCGGTAGACATCAGCTCCCTGTGAGGTGTTTTTTTTTTTTTTTTATCTCTGTTCGTTTATCACACAGATCCAAAAGTTCAGGTGTGATCCACGGCTTCTTATTTGGTCGGTGCTTGCCAAGGATCTCAGTGGCGGCATCTGTCACAGGTGAGTTGAAGGTGGTGGTCATGGTGTTGACATCTACTTCACCAGCCCCCAAACTGAGCAGTGGTGCAAATTTCCCTCCAATTGTGGCTTGGAATAGTTCTGCCACCTCCGGGTCTTGCAGTTTGTCCAGGTTCAACTTTAGTCTAGTGCACTTTGCTGTATTTACGCTCTTCAAGTGGAGCCGAAAAGACATCATCACGAGATCGTGGTCACTTCCGATGTCTGCTCCTGGAAAAGTGCGTGTCCTGCCAATGTTGATGCTTGATTTGAAGCGTTTCTTGACCATGATGTAGTGTATTTGGTTGTGATGCTCCCCGCCGGGACTGTGCCATGTCCATCGTCTGGTGTTTTTGTGGAGACCAGCGTGTTTGCCAGTACCAGATTATTGTATCTGGCAAACTCCAAGAGTCTCAGACGCCTTTCATTTTTCTCGTTGTTGCAGTGGGGTCCACATATGTCTCCCCAGTTGTGGTGTGCATCTTGGCCAACCTTGGCATTCCAGTCGCCTTGCACTATGACTATGTCCTTCTTCGGCACTTGGTCAAGGACCGCCTGTAGATTTTCATAAAAATCCTCCACTTCGCTGTCGTCATAGTATGATGTTGGGGCATAGGCCTAGATGATGATGTTGAAAGGGGCTGTGGCCTTCTCTTGGCCCCCTACGTTTGCCGTGCAGGGCAACCCGTGTCGGGGGAGAATGGGATCCTGGAGGTTGAAGTCACTGAGGGACTGCGGTCCCTCACACTAACACACCTCCTTGGCCCGGACTTCTCCTAGACGGGAGGCTGGCGTGGCCCGCGTCAGTCAAGCGGCTGGTCGTGTATTACCTTAGCTCTGCTAGAAGGCTGTGGCTCATGGGTCAAACTTGAGCAAAACTGTAGTGGCAGTGCGGGATTGTCTGGTTGTATATCTCCCCGGTAGCCCTGGTGCGCTCCCTTGCTGGATTTTCCGCTTGGATGCATCTCCTTGTTGGACTCCATGGTGGGTGGGAAGCAGGGAGGATGAATTAACAAATTAAAAACATGGCATCAACAAAACAAAAAAAAAAGACTTCACGGTGACGACTCTGACACGGATACGGACAGTGACTTGGACATGCGACAAAAAGCTTGTGCATCTGGGGTGGAAGGGGCCTGGCCTCGTTCTTTGGTTGTGGTGGGGGCGGATCCGGCTATGCCACTAGGCAAGCTGTCTCCGTTCGCCATCCAGAAGGGTTTTCAATCCGTCTGCACAATCGGTTTCAAAGATGTTAAAAAACTTAGATCTGGGGCCTATCTGGTGGAGTGCTCAACCAAAAGGGCATCGGATTGTCTGCTAAAGAGGAATTTGACCGTCTTTGTTGACAGACAAATCAAAGTTTCTGTGCATGGACGGTTGAATTCCTCCAAGGTAGTCATCCGATGTCTGGACCTGTGTGATATGTCCGAGTTGGAAATCCGAGATGAGCTCTCCAGCCAGTACAGCAGTACAGCGGGTCTTTGTCACCAAAGGACCCAAACGTATCCCCACCAACACACTTTTTTGTGACCTTCGCTATGGCCAAGTTGCCGGAGTCAATCAAGGTGGGATACCTTAGGGTCAAAGTGACTCCTTTTATACCATCACCGTTGCGATGCTACCGTTGCCAAAGGTTTGGTCACGGTAGCAAAACCTGTAAAAACAAAGAAATTTGCCGAGAATGGGCTAAAGATAAACATGAGAATGAATACACAGATCCGATTTGCTGCGTGAATTGCACCGAGCATCATACTTCCAGCTCCAAAGATTGTCCTCAGTGGCAGTTGGAGCTGGAGATCCAAAAGGTGCGGGCCACTGAGAGTTGTTTCTTCAGGGACGCGAGGAAAAAAGTTCTGGAAAGTTGGCTGGTTTTTCAAGAGAGGTCCTACATCTCATGTGGAACCTAGCGCACACCCGTCAATGCAAACTGCTATGAATAAAATTACGCAGATTTTAGAAACATTGTGCAGGCAGATGGATACTCTGGAAAAAATGCTCACTTTGTTTGCTCAAAAGGGGGGTTCTCCAGCCCCACCGAATACACTGGAGAACGTGCCGACGGGCACGTCCAAAACCGTCACCCACAACACGCAGACGGCCGTGTTTAAAGCCATCACACCTGCTGCAAAGGAGGCTATGCCTCAGGCCGCCGCACCATCAACGATAGGTTTTAGCAACCGGGTAGTTGCAGAGGAGGCTAAGATTTTAGTGGCTCAGCAGAGGAGTGTCAGAGGAGGAGAGGGAAAGGTTGGAAAGGATGAAAGGGAGAAGGAAGATCTAAGATCCAGTGCTGGGGAGAATGGGAGGAAGTTGGCTGGCAGTTTGGGTTCCAGAGCTTTGAAGAAAAATCAAAGGCCCGGACCCCTTTCTTCCAATCACCATCAACCTGTCGAGACGGAGAACCGTTTCGGGGAGTTGATGGACCATGAGGAGATGGATGAGGGTCAGAAAACTAAAGAGATGTAATTGTGCTCTCAGAGATGAAAATTTTAGCATTCTGTTACTTCATTTTTATGGCCATTTTACAATGGAATATACGAGGGAAAAGAGCAAATTATGAGGACCTATGTTATCTGCTGACAGAGCATCGACCTGATGTGTTTGCCATTCAGGAAACTCTCTTATCAGAGAAACAGCTTATAGATATTACTGGTTATTCATCTCTAGATTGTATATCTTCTAGAGGCGTTTCACCTTTATTCATAGAAATGTCCCATTTAACCCAATTTCACTTAATACAAGTTTACCAGCAGTTGCAGCCAGAGTATCTCTTTTTAAATCCCTCACAGTTTGTTCTATATATTTGACCTAATCAAAAAATGTAAATAAAAATCACCTGGAGAATTTGATCCAACAGCTACCTACCCCTTTTTTGTTGTTGGGAGATTTTAATGGACGCTCTCCCCTGTGGGGTAGCGATTGTACCGATTCTCAGGGGAAAATAATTGAAAACATTTTAGACTCATTGAGTCTAGTAACTTTGAACGA
Organism: Oncomelania hupensis; assembly: GCA_036898135.1. Classification (NCBI taxonomy): domain Eukaryota; kingdom Metazoa; phylum Mollusca; class Gastropoda; order Littorinimorpha; family Pomatiopsidae; genus Oncomelania; species Oncomelania hupensis. The sequence continues at coordinate 24,251 of JBAHVR010000124.1, forward strand.
GGGTGCTCCAACTTTTTCCTGTTCGAGAACCGCTTCTTTATCCCACATTGATATATCGATCTGTGATCTCTCCCTACTTTTGGATTTTAAATGGACAGTTTTAGAAGATCTTCATGGCAGCGACCATTTTCCAGTGTTATTAAAACATGATTCAGACAATCTTGAGCAAACTCATGGCAGGTGGAAACTCAAACAAGCTAACTGGAGTCTGTTTTCCAACCTGTCTGAGGTTCAGTTACGTGCTAAGAAACAGGACTTTTCGAATGCCATAGATCCAATACAGCTCTACACTGACATAGTTATAAACAATGCCATGGCGTCCATCCCGCAAACTTCATCAAAACCTCATACATTAAAAAAACCTGGTTTGATGATGAATGTAAAAAACTTCAGCAAGCCCGTAAAAAAGCTTTAAGAATGATGTATCTGCACCGAAGCCCTGAAAATAAACAGAACCACCAACGTTTGCGAGCGCAATGCCGACAGCTCTGCAAAAGTAAGAGAAGGGAATCGTGGAGAGGTTTCTGCTCCACGCTAAATTCGAAAGCGAAACTGTCAAAGGTTTGGAAAGTGGTCCGCAAACTCAAAAATAAAAGTAACAAACAGGTGAGCCCATGCCTTACTGTGCAGGGGGGCGTAATAGGAGAAAAAAAAAACTAGTAGCTGATCTTTTGGCCTCTTCTTTTGCTGCAAATTCTTCCTCTGAAAATTATTCTGTCTCTTTTCAAACAATGAAAACACGTAAAGAAAAACAACGGTTAAATTTTACCTCTGATAATTCTGAAGACTAGCACATTTCGTTCCCATTAATCGAGCTTGACGATGCAATTAACAAAAGTGCAGATTCAGCAGTTTGACCGGATGATGTGCATTATCAATTTCCACGACATTTAACAAGGTACTCACGGTCTCAACTGCTGGACATCTTCAATCAGATTTGGATCACTGGCACCTTTCTTCCCTCTTGGAGAAAGGCCATTATTGTACCCATTCCTAAACCTGGCAAAGACCATACTAATCCCACAAACTATAGACCAGTAGCCTTAACGTCTTGCTTATGCAAGACGCTGGAAAGAATGGTTTATTCCCGTTTACTGTGGTATCTGGAAACAAATAATATCTTATCCAACACTCAGTGTGGCTTTCGAAGTGGTCAAAGTACTGTTGACCACCTGGTGCGACTGGAAACTTTTATCCTTAACGCGTTCGTCCAGGGTGAACATGTCGTTGCCATCATGTTTGATTTGGAAAAAGCCTATGATACCACATGGAAAAATGGCATTCTTTCAGATTTACTAGAAATGGGTTTGAAGGGACACTTATCTCTGTTTATATCCAATTTTCTAACGGACAGAATTTTTCAGGTTAAGGTTGGGGGATCTTTATCAGATATGAGGGAACAGGAGATGGGAATGCCTCAGGGTAGCATCTTGTCTCCCTTGCTGTTTAATATTAAAATAAATAATATTGTTCGTTCCGTTAAACGTGGAATTGACAATTCTTTGTTCATTGATGATTTTACATTAGTAGCCAAAGGTAAAACATTGGCGTCTGCAGAACGTCAGATACAGTTATGTGTCAGTGCCGTTGAAGACTGGGTTTTACAAAAGGGTTTGAAATTTTCAGGATCAAAAACTGAATGTATTAACTTTTCCAAGCACCGGGGAATTATTCAAGATCCTAATATTACCCTCAATAAAACTCCAATAAAGGCGATCCAACAAGTCAATGTTTTGGGTGTTAGTTTTTAATCAAAGGCTATCCTTCCTTCCTCATGTGAAAATTTTGAAAACTAAATGTCAACAGGCCTGCAACTTGCTCAAGGTTATCAGTGATACAGACTAGGGAGCTGACAAGAAAACTTTATTGCTGTTATATCGTTCTTTAATTAGATCCAAGTTAGATTATGGTTGCATTGTTTATGGTTCTGCTATAAAATCTTATCTTAAAATGTTAGATCCAGTTGCTCTTCAGGCATTACGCATTGCTTCGGGTGCTTTTCGCACCTCTCCTTGTGAAAGCCTTTATGTGGAAGCTAACGAACTCCCGCTGGAGCTGAGACGTACAAAATTGTCACTGAATTACTATTTAAAATTAAAAACTGATCCTATGAACCCCGCCTATGACTGTGTTTTCAACACAGATTTTGTTCAGAAATTTGAAGCCAAACCTAACACAATTCCTCCGTTTGGCATCAGAATGCAGGCTCATTTGGGAAAATGCAGACATCAGTGTTGATTCCATAAACGATGATGAGCTTCGGACTTAAGTTCCTCCATGGAAATTGTGTATCCCAAACATTAATTGGCAATTGTACGCTTTCCTCAAAAACAATACATCTAAAACCGTCTATAAACAGCTCTATTTAGAACAGTGTGCTTTATTATACAGGAAATGAAAAACCTTTTTACAGATGGGTCAAAGAAATGCGACACCGTTGCTGCTGCGTTGGTCTCTGGGAGACATCTAGACCAGCCTTTGCAACAGCGTCTACCTGATTTTGGTTCTGTTTATACAGCTGAGCTCAAGGCAATTCATCTAGCTCTAAAACAGGTTTACCAATCCAAAAGAACCTCGTTTTTAATCATGTCTGATTCACTGTCAGCACTCCAAGCTCTTTCCACGAGAAAGATATCACACCCTTTTCTGGCAGAGATCCATGACCTCCATACACAACTTGTTTCTGAGGGTAAAAAGATAGTTTTGATGTGGGTCCCTGGTCACATGGGCATCTGCTGCAATATTGCAGTGGACAAAGCGGCTAAAGATGCTCTGCATCTCGATTTCCCTCCAGAGATTTTCTAGTTTGTGCCCTACTCTGACCTACGTTGCATGACTGGATCTTATTGTAAACGACTGTGGCAGACTGACTGGTCTAACCCTATCAACAACAAATTATTTCAAATTCTTCCCGATTTGTCAGATTCTTTGCCTAACTTTGCATCCACTCGCAAAGAAGAAACACTTTTGTTTTGCCTTCATATTGGGCATACTTATGTAACCCACAGTTTCCTGTTAAAAGGAGAAGAACCACCCTGGTGCTTTGCATGTGATCAATCCTTTTCCGTTTGTCATTTCATATCTGAATGTGTCAGATCTTTTATGCGGATCGGGGGTTGTCCGGTCCTGATTTGGCTCAGAAGAGTCCGCTGGACCTAAAGCAACAATCAATCAATCAATCAATCAGTCTGAATGTGCTGACCTGTTTGATAAAAGAGAAACATATTTTGGTTCAATACCTTTCAAAGAGATTTTTAAAATATGCAATGGTCAACACTTGTTATTTCAATTTTTACATGATGTTGGTTTGTTTTATCGCATATAAACCATGTCGTTTTGTTTTGGATTTTATTGATAAGACCGAATTTAGTGATTTGATTGAGGAAAGAGAACATATTTTTAATACATCAGTTTTAAAGAAGACTTTTAAGAGGTTTCATGTGAAAGTTTGTTTGAGTATTTAAGAGTAACAGGTATATATTTTAAGATTTGAACCACTTTATTACATTTTAAGATAACGTCTGTCTGGTCCTGATTTGGGTCAGAAGCGTCCGCTGGACCTAAAGCAATAACCATGTAATGTAATGTAGGCGGATGGTAATGAGTCTACTTAAGACTGGGCCGCAGGCGGCAACCCATGACAGTGGCTAGAATGTTCTTGTGGACTAAGAATCCAACGCCGTATTCGTGCCTGTCATCTCTACCGCTGAAATAGAGCTTGTGGCCTTTGTCAGTTGTTGTTTCACCTAGGCCTTTCCAGCGCAGTTCGCTGATGCCTAGAACGTTCCATCGATAGTGGTCCAACTCGTGTGCCAGTCCAGGTTCCTATGATGATGTTGTTTCTTGTGTGGATCTTGCTAAATTGTCCATCAGTAGCATACTTAACACCTCCGTCCTGGTGGCCAACGGAAGGCGCGGTCCTTGAGCTGGTCAAGAAAATAAAAATGTCTAAAAATGACGGACACAGTAAGGAGCTTGCCAAGCATATTAGAGGACCTTTCACCAATGTTTGCTATATTGAATGATGAATATTGGACCACGTTTTTTACAGGCTTACCTACAAAATACATCTTTATGTATAATAGCTATACTAAACAACACCAAATTAATAAAGAATTCAAATTTGCAAGCGAAATAGAATTTGAAAAACATTTTAATAGAATTGCTGAATGTGAAAATTATAAGAAAACCCTTTTACTGCCATATACATTTTACTTCTAGAGATTGTGGGACATTTTATCCGCAAGGTTCATAAGATCCATAAGGTTTGTAAAGTCCAACATCATGTTTGTAAATGCAAATGCAGTTAATTAGTTTTAAGCTTTAACTTTAACTGAATTATAAAAGAACTTAAAAAGAACTATAATCATCACCACTATTACTTCTCTTCAACCCTTTATTGACTTCCCAATACATGTACATGGCACCCAGTGACTTACATCTAACTTAATTAAGTGGACTTTTTAAAGAACTTATAACTTACAATAATTAAATTATAAAGGAACTTACTTATGTAAGTATTTTATAGCCAGTTGGTTGGTCAGTTTTTAATAATAATTTAAAATGTCTGCCTTTTTGTAGTTGCTCTTTTTATTTAATTCTTTCTTCTTTGGATTCAATTATTTCATTTTCTTTTAAACAGTTATCAAAGCTGTCATGGTCTTTGCAATAAAACAGGCAAACAAATTTTACTTGTTCTCTAAAATCCTTTAAAATCGAGTTGTATTTCTGTTTTTATTTATTAACCACACATTTATTCCCACATGACAGCCAGTGAAAGCTAGCTTGCTTAATATGTTCAGTTTTAATACAATGTCTTTCCCTGCACTGCAATCTTCAATTAAAAATAATGTTACCACCATTTCCAAACAGGTTATAAAAATAGGTTAAATACTCAGTGAGCTTGCCATTGGGATTTACAACAAAGATATTGTCATCTGCCCAGACAAATTTGCGTTTTAAGTAGGTTTTATTACATTGAACAGTGGGGCAAAAGATAACTATATAATCAAAGTGTCCGGCGTAATATTTTTTCTTACAAATCCAGAACAAAGACAGTCTTTCCACATGACGTCATGCCAACAATCATTCTGCAATGAGGATCCCGACATAACAAGAACGCCATTTTTAATAAACTAAATCTTTTAATCTCCCATTTTCAATGTTTAGCTGAGAGTCCATAATTATATACATGTATACTGTAACCGTTTCTGATCTAGCATTTGCTTCCCTATGCAATTCATTTGTTATACTATCTGTGCCATTTTCAATTCTTCTTCCAGATCCATGAAGTTTGTTGGTGGATATGGTTTGAAAGTCTAACCACAATGCAAACTTATTCACGAGATAATCTTGCAGTCTTGTGTCATGCAAATGAAGATCCTTAGAAATTAAGTCGACAGTGTCAGTCCTTAAACGGCCTCCACCCACGATTTTCCTAATCTCATCAAACTGTTGAAATCCCATCATTCCATTTGCTAATAATTGATTAGGCTTACCTTCAATCACAACAGACACTTGTACAATTCGGATTAACAAAATTTTCACTGTCACGATTATAATTAAGATTCTTTCACAAACAACAACAGTACGCCTTGAAAACTTCGAGCAGGTGAATTTATGTTGATGGTCCATAGTGTGTCTAATAAATCTGTATTAAATTGTCTGTAGCGGACGATCCTATCATAATAAATTGCTAGTTTTTCATATTGGCCCCTTATCATCCTACTGAGTTCCACTTCATATTCAAGCAAGATGTCTGTAATTGTATAGCTAGCTTCATTGTCAGAGCTAAGTACTACTTGAGAATAATCATTGAAAACTAATTTTGTAAGACAGCCTATCGTTAAATGAACCTTGATGAAATGGCAGATGACTGTGTAGCAGTTCAAAATCAAGGGGTAAATAAAACCTGTTTTGTATACAGCAGCCAATGCATTTTCACCTTTGTTAGAAGTGATAGCATCGCCAGCTTTGATTCGAAGTTTTGCCACATTGGGGGCTTGAATCCCCTGACCAACCAAATCTTCCCTTTCATATTTACTCAGCCACAGATCTGTGTAACAAAACAAAACACCTGTGAAAATCGATACTTTGGATTTCTCATCCATCAAGTTTAATAACCATTCTTTTAATTATAGCTCTGCCTAGATTGTTCACTATGGTTCTGTTAGGATCGTCGTCAGAATCCAGACTAATTTTAAATCCCAATTTAGGACTGCCTGGAACTATTACATCATCAGGGCCTAAATTTGGAAATCTTATGGTTAGTAGCTGATTAGGCTCTATGCTGCTTGGATTGTTTGTAATAATTATTGTGCTTTTCTCGTCTTTGATGCCTAAAGGCGTCCTCAATTGGCGTGTAGGGTCTAACAAGTTTCCATAGCTTTGCATTTTTAATGTGATTAAAAAAATTATATTTAAAATGGCAGAAGGCGGTGAAGCTCCGGATGAAGTGTTTAAACCTGAGGAATCTAATGAACCTAATGAATCTAATAAAGACCATGACGTTACACTGCTTTCAATGGTAGGAGACAACATGAGCCAAACAAGACCAAGTATAGGAGAAGAATTACGTCAAGTAACTGAAACCCAAAAAGCCAGAAAAATCAATAAATGTTACAATTGCATCGGGCACGAGTTACCGGACTATGTTAGTCCCGGCAACTTTGACCTAGACAAAAATAATCACTTGTTTATAAACACTATTATATCCGGTAAAAGAATAAGAGTACAGTTAACTATGTCAAAGAATCCTGACAAATTTTATGCGTGGTCTACTTTGAAAACTAAACTCCCGGTGACTGTAATACCATCATTGGGCCTTTCCGATAACAGAGCATTGTATAGGCAAGCAGTAGCTTCACTTCAACGAATAGACGAATTGCCAACTTCAGAAATACATTACTTAACTGACTTAACTGACTTAACTGGCTCTGCATTACAAGTAAATACAGAGTTAACAACCTTAACAACGTTAACAGCCTTAAAACCCTTACAAACAGATGTGGACGAAACAAATGTTGACACACATGTGGATCAGGCCATGGAAACTATTAATGACCAACCCTTATCATTATTACCACTGCGCGAACTTCAAGGCTTAGATAAACTTTACAATCTGTAAGAGGGGAGACAATAATGAATTTAGCCAAGCTTGACGAGCTCGACAAACATAGAAAAACAAAAAAATAAACTAGCAGAAGCTGATGACTCAAACTTAAGCATTAAGGTAAAACAGATGATTCAAAAGAGGCTTGCCAACCTTTACACAGAACGCTCAGCGAGGCTAGAAGCCTTATCTATAAACAGAGAAAAATTAATAACTAATTTTTGTAGAATAAAAGAAATGGTGAATAGAATTTTACATGAAAATACTACACTTGCAGAAAGAATTCAAACACTGTTCAGAGAGCAAGGTGTTACAATATTTAGCATTCTTACAGCTGTTGGGATGACAATAAGTACACTAGTCTTAGCACTGACTAGAACCTTAGGCATTGGTGGCAGTGCCGGTGGATCCGGCGGTGGTAGTCCGGTTAAAGACTGGATTAAGAAAACATTACAAAACGTTGCTAACTTATTGAAACGCCTAGGTGACAAACTTGTAGACCCACTTCCAGGAATATTAGGTTCTGTATTTTCATGGATATTTATACTGCTTCTAAAGTTGTTGTTTGGGCGTCTGAGCATCTGTGGTCTTTGTTTATAATAATATTACTCTGGCTACTTAAAATAGTAAATCCCAATTAATCCTGCAATCAGCAAACCACCTATAAGCGCTAGACGCAAAACCCCATGATCAAAATCTGACAGGTCCGGAAGTGGTGTAGATACTGGTGGACTTAAAGGTTCATTATTACCAGTAAATACTGTATTCACTGTATTCGCTGTATTCGCCACATTCGCTGTATTCAATGTATTCGCGGTATTTATTGTATTCGCTGTATTTATTGTAGGATTGTAGCCTATGTGAAACTGTGGGTCGGCAATAATAATAATAATAATAATAATAATAATAATAATAATAATAATAATAATAATAATAATACAGGATGATATACGCGCCTTACTTCAAATCATTCAGGCTCAAAGCGCGGCGATCTATACCAACATACACGCTCACCTGTCCCATACACCCTCACACACACCAAACACACATCCATCACTCAAACAGGTGGTGTAAAGGCAGGGAGATCGCTATTAGAAGAGGGAAAGAAAATCGAATTTTTATTTTTGAAATTTTTATATTGACTGCGTCCTGTACCATTATTGAAGGGAGGGAGGAAACCGGAGTGCCTGGAGAAAACCCTCGGTGACCTTAATAGTCTCGTACCTAAGTCACATACGTTCGCCCCTTGCGGGAATCGAACCCGCGACCTTCGGCATAGGAAACCGGCGACTTATCCACTGCGCCACGAGGCCACCCCATCACTATCAATCACTATATTGTTGTTGTAGTTTAATATAGTTCCTATCCTAAGCTGAAGGTCTGAAGGCAACATATACAGCCCTAAACCTACTACGTAATCTACTTTCGATCTAGCATAATTTAAAGTGTCTTGATATCTTTTAATACTCGCAGGTAAATCTACTGCTGACTTAATAGAATCTTCTATGTTAGCTAGAAACTGCTTTTGTGCATCGAAGCTAGTTCCCTGCCCAATGATATTACTTCGTGTTTCTGCTTGAGACCCAAGAATGCACCACGCATACTGCGAATAAACTCATTCAGTCTTTCCACCCCACTTTGGGTAAAACCGTTTGATGTGTCCAAAATAAAAGTGCTGTATGTGGCACTTCGTTTTTGTCTGATATAAAGTAATCGAACCTGGCTGTTGTGGTTAAATGATGTGAGTCCAGGTACGTAAGGCCCCGGGTATAAATTAGCTACAGCCTATCTAAATAAAGTCCCCATTCCGTGATTGAGGTCTGGTTTTTGTCTGAAGTCTGTTTTAGTATCAATTCCGAATTCATTGCACAACCTTTGAAACGCTTTTTTGTCAAAGCCGTTGTTAAATGAATTAAAATTTTTGTCAATGGGTAAGGGAACTTGAAGTTCAGACAAGAAGAAGAAGAAGTAAGAAAAGTTAGAACTCAAATTGAATCAGATATCCAAAAGTACTCTAGATGCAGACGACGGTATTCCGGCGCTTTTAACGGAATAAATTACATGTCTACTGGTCTAAATGTTATTAATGCAGCGTAAGCTGCTATCAGCATAGGATTATTGGTGACTGGATTTGGTATACCAATTAGTATTGAATTAGGGGTTGCTGCCGGAGTATCTGCAGTGATGTCAGTTCTACTAGGTTTAATTAATACTAAAGTATCTAAGAAACTAGAAAAACACGACCTCATGCTCGGTGCTTCAGAATAAATACAGTTAACATTTACCATGCAGGCCTTACAGGCCTTGCAGGCCTTCCTACTTATTCATATTCATAGTCATAGTTTCTACCTAAAATGTATAGTGGCCTAGAGCATATGCAAACTCTTTAGTTACTCTTACCTGCTTTGTGTCATTGGCGCACAATGTCTTTTTTAGTCGTCACTGCAGTGGATAGAACATGGTTTTTAGACTGTATAGTTGTGTTGGGGTATGGTTTAACTTCTATCCCATCTAAGGCTTCCAAGTATTTTTCATGCATGATATCTCTGTTTTTTATTGCAGCTTTTTGTGTGCCTTTTGCTTTGGAAGATTCCCCCGATTCATGTTTAGTACTGTACTGCTTAGATCGCAGTCCTGCGTATTCTTCTATTAGTTTCCCGTTCATTTTATCCTTCATCAAACATAATTTCTTTTGGTTTGTTTTGCTGTACAAAGGGTGAGTTTCAGGGTAGTCACTAGTATCATAATGTTGTAGTTCTGATTCTAAGTCTGTTTAAATGTCTTCAGTAGGGATGTCTAGTATAAGCGAATGTTTGCCTGTGTATAAAACTCTGGCCTCCGGTTATTTAGGTTTAAAGTAATCGTAGTAAAATTTGAACATTAGTAAATTAGAAAGGTCAAGAATAGTCATCCCCATAAACACTGGTTTGTCTAGACTAACTTGCGTGGTTTTCATGGTAACGGCATACAGCTAGTCATGAAACTCTTTGTAACCAAGATATTGAGGCTTAGATGTTAATTTAATTGCTTGATTGGGAGATGTAATTAGCCTGACATCTTTTCGCTTGTATGGATTCTCCATAGTTTTACCAAAACAGCTGCTGTTATTCAGCAGCTTAAAGAAATCTTTTTCAAACGTAGATTGTGCTGGTTTTCTGAGCTCTGTTTTTTTATTGATGTATCCGGCCAAGACGTTCATTTGTTTAAAGTATAAAAGCTTATGAATTGCTGTGCCCTTCATGCCATGCCTGATGTAGAACTGCAGGTTTTTGTAGTGGCAGACGTAATTAGATTTATTATAGAGGTTGGGAATAAGTTTAAGTTGCTTGTCTGTACCAAGCATTCTTTCCGGTGCTAATGGGTAATAATTGTGTAGGTCGTGTAAGGCCTTGGGGTACTCTAGGTCAACTTCGACAATAAACCCTATAGTATGATCTTTAGGGTGATTTAAAATACTGCTTAACCACGTTAAGTTTGCAGAGTTTGGATTAACATGTAATTTGAAATCTGAAACCGGTAAAAGCTCACTCATTGTCCAACCGTATAAATTGTTGGCGTCTAAGTACATTATATAATTATTTTTCTGTGAGGCGTCATAGTGATTCGGGTATTTATTGTTGGCTTTGCAATAATTATGAGCTGCCACACTTATTCCGCCACAAATGCCCGAATCAATCATTGTCATCATTACCTGGTCAGCTATGAGATCAATTTTAGAACCACTAAGTTTTAAGAAAGCATCCCAACTCATTCCTGGCGAAGAAATATAATGAAAAGGGTCAAGTGAGTAATGATGTAAACTCGTTTCTCTGTATTTTTCAAACACATCGGCCAACAAACAGACGTCGGCTTTTAAATATATGTCGTGGTAGTCTCCAAGGTTTTCACAGCCGAGTGCATTCCAGAGGTTCTGAGCGTGCTGAAAATCAGAATCACTAATAAACGTTTTATTGAGTGAGGAATAAAAGTTTTCTTTAGGTGACAATTCCAGTTCTTCAAACACTTCCCAAGAGTCCATGTATTCATAAGGATACCCACTTTTCCGAATAAGTGTAACGTCCGGAAAATATTGACTAGTAATAGGATAGTTGGGTAAGTTCTTAGCTAGTGTTTCTAAACTGGAAGACAAATGTTGAAAGCTGTCATAAAACTTTAATTTATTCAGAGTGAACGTTTTATATTTTTCTTCTGTCTCGGCAATACATGACACTCTGTATGCATTCGTCACTGCCTGCAGGATTAAAAGCGAATCATAATTTCGAAGATTGTGAATGAAAATAGGGAGAGATAAATGTTTGATTCCATATTCTAAGTTGCACTTTTGATGAGCGGCGCCTCTAAATGCCCCGGTTATATGACAATGATATCTCACTCTTTGGGACTTCATGTCCTTCGCGGGTCCTTCAGGTCCTTTGGGTCAAACTCATTATTACAAATGTGGCAATGTGTAGCTGCTTTAAAATTATGGGAGTCAGATTCAGTAAATATTATAGGCGCCGGATTATCTAGCTGCAGTAAACACAATTTGTATCTATTATTCATCTCATCTAAGAACTTCCAAGCTGTGTCAGGCGCTCTGTAAATTACCGGCTCTGTATGTTGTTCGTCGGCTCTAACAACTACATACCCGAAACTGCAGACTTCGTGAAGGTGTGTGAGGAATGACATACTAAATCCTTGCGGGTCTTGGTATTTTAAAATCAATGATTCGAAGTCTGCATAAACTATATAAGGTTGTTTGAATTGTTTGTTGATGTTTTTAAAATACATTTGAGAACCGGGCTTTGGTAACACAAGACGGGTTTGAATATCTGTCATGCTTTTGCATATTTTACTATGCTTTTCAGCCGCTTGCAAATTAGATACTCTGGTTAAACAGCGTCTGCACAAATATTGTTTGCCGTTATGTTTTGAAGTGTGCCCTAATAATCTAGATATTTTTCGTATCAGAGTATAATGTTGCATGCTAGGGTCTTGCGGGTCTGTTATTAGTAAAAGATCGATGTGGTGATTGTGGTCTGAGAATGATGGGGCATTAGGAGAGTTTCTTAAAGGCATAAGTTTTGATTCAGGGTCCCAAAAATATACATTGACTGTTGTAGGAGAGTTCTGGGATTCAAATTTGTTGATGGCGTGGAGGCTAACGGGAAAATTAATGTCTTTAAGATTTAAGTTCGTTACTTTATCTTTGTATAGCGAGGGTCCTTCAGGGTGCTCTTTAGATAGAACAGTATATAATTTAGCCAGAACACACCACATAAAACATTTGTCGTCCGAGTTTTTAATATTCAATACAGCCTTCTTGTCTAGAATTTCATTGGGAAGAGGGATATAAGATTTTCCTTTGATTGGATTATACTTTGTAATGTTCAATTCTAATGTTTCTAAAGTTCCTTCTGCCCACCCGGACCCTTTCATATTTGCGCGCTCTATACTGTCTTGCAACTGGTTGATTAAGATGTTATTATAAGCATTTTCTAGATCTGCAGATTTTAACACTTCAATTTGATTTGAAGAAACCCATACAGTCATCGTTTCATCAATACTACCGGGTTTAATAAAGGTTAACTGAGCGCGGATACGTATTTTAACAGGGGATTTGAAAATTGAACTGCTGAGTACAAATGACCAATTATTATAGACAGATTTAATAACATTTTGACTGTCAAGAATGGGAAGTTGTAATGTTTGAAAGATGTCTTTAAACAAAGGAAATTGCAAAAGACTTTTTGTGTCCGTCATTTTTATAGTGGTGACAAAACTTTAAATTAAAAATTAATTAATCATAAACTAAACTTTAAGCTTAAAACTAATTAATTAGGGGAAAAAATTGCGTTCGCATGGTCAAAGGGAAGCAACTGCAACTTTACTCCTGAATGCGTGATAGTTTTGTTTATTTCTCAAACTCTCTGCCATGCATCGCCAAGCTGCCGGCACAATACGAATATTTTTTTTAAAACCTGGCTCTACCACTGTGTAAACATTAACAGGGCCTTCCAATCAATAAACCGTTGGGACAGAGAAAAATGACTGCGCTGTCAAGAGGAAAGCATGGATGGGTTGGAGTGACAATTGACGAGTGAAAAAAAAAAGAGAGAGAGACGGACAGACAAACAGTCAAAACAGTGACAGACAAACAATTATTAAGTTAGTAATCCGGCTGATGATCTTGATGGAGGAAAAGAGAGGAAAAAAGAAGATAAGAGAGAGATGAGAGAGAAAGGGAGCATTATAGATTAATATTCGCATTTGAAACAAATAGGGAGGGCGCGGGTTCGCTTTCATAGTGTGCCATTATTTTTTATGTTATAAAATTAATTTAGGCTAACTAGTATGTGTAAAGCCTCCCCTTTAATCCCATTGCCGGCGATTGCATAAAAACAAAAACTCACCTTATTTCATTCAAGTTCTTGCTAGTGTTGGATAAGACAACATAGCCCTTTTTATTTTTTCCGCTATTTTCATAGCAATGCCCAAACTTATACTTAACCTTTGCAGTCTTTTATACGTTGAAAACACATAAGCCACTCGTTTTAGTCCATATGCATAACTTACACTAAAGATTAACGCGTTTTGAACAAAGGTTTCAAATGTTTGTTGGTCTAACTCTTGGTACATTTCAATCCGCAACCCAAATTTAACAGCGTCAGCTAAAATCATAGAGTGTTTGTGCTTAATACACCGTTCACCATTTTTAAGAAAATATATTTTCAATCTTGTCTACATTTTGTTCATTTTCATCAAACTCGGGAACTTCAGGCCATTTTACACCAGGGGGGATTATTTGTACAATGTGTTTTTTCCAATCTGTCAAGCAGCTCGTGACCCCTCAGTAGAGTAATTTTTTTCTGTCTCTTTTTCAGACACTTTTACTTTTGCAGCTGGTTTTGTAGATTGAACAAAGTGAACTTCGTTTTTTGTTTTTTGGCAGTTTCTTTTGTTCTGTTGTTTCAAACCCAATAGCAGCTAAATATCCGTTTTCTCTAGAGAGATTAAGTTTTGGTAATACTTAAAATGTTTACAGTGATACTCAATGTTGGCATCAATATTGTTTATTTTTTTCTAATTTACATTCATCACTGATGGCATCAGTTGCTTCAAGTTCTCGTTTAACATAACCACTGTTTGCGCTGTCTACGTTTTCATCGTTTGATAATGTCAAATCAACAAAGTCTTGTACTATTTCAATGCTTGCGTCAACGTTTTCAATCACACGAGAATAAGACATTTCATAAATACACTCGGGGCCTTCATCACATCACTGCAAGGTCACACTAACCTTTTCGCTGCCGGCGTAAACATGCCGTTCCCAATCAAAACACAGTTGGCGCGGTGAGAGCTGTGCGATTGTTTATTTCTCAAACTCTCACATTCAACAGTAGCTTCAAGTGCTTGTTTAACATAATCACTGTTTGCGCTACAGAGTTTACATGTAAAACAGCGATCCTAGCGGTAGTCCTGTTTCTATGTCAAGGGAGGTAATACGCGCTCAATAAACAACTGTGTCGGCAAGGTCTACAGTCGATGCAAACGCTCTTTTATTTCACAGTTTTCTTTGTTTTGCGTAATTAAAAAAAATAAAAGTAATTTGTTATATTAAAATATAATTATACTACTTTAAAACAGTCAAGCTGATCTCATGCTGATAAACAAAAGAAGTAAGTTTGCATGCTACTTTCCTACTTTGATAAGTTCAGCATGCCCCTGCTATCATATTATTTTATCTGGTATATTATCTGTACTTGCTATAAATGTTTAAATAAGCCTGTAGAAATTCTAGAGTTTTAACTCTTTTGGGTACTATATTGTATAACAAACTGAAATGTAATGTAAACACAGAATGTCCTGTAAAACGTGGACAGAGAGAGTGCATCTTCTCCGCCATCTCGATAGTTTTTCTGTTAGCTCATACTTAGTCGATTTTATCAGTCATTTATATAAATTTTCTTTTATTTGCTGGTTTCGAAGTTTATCTGTATCTGATGGAAACAGCTTGTCAAGTATCGCAAATCTGTACTCAAAGATTACTGGCTTGAGACATCAAGACCTGAGCAGTTCTATTTTTTTTGTGTGTAGATGTGTGTGTGTGTTTGTTTTTCTATGAGCACCACCCCACAATGTGTGCCACCTTGTCGTACTTTCTTCTTAGCGCGCGGCATTTTCCCAAGTTACGACAGTTATTTCGCTAGGTGGCGCTTCTCTTATATCGAAAGTAGCGAACTCCCGGAAGTGGGCCTCATGGTATGTCTTTATATATCAAGGTCTTTGGCTGTCACCTCGTCCGATCGATGTAAACATGCGGGCACAATCGTGACGTCAGGTAGGATTGCAATAAAGCCCTACGCCGGCTTGTGTGTGTTTGAGTACTGTGATTTCACATAAACTAATTAAAGAAGGGTTGTAATTTTTTTGATGTTTAAAAAGAATATATTATATTTACATTCCAACCACCTACGACCTGCAGCACAAGTGGTCTGGTACAATCGTTGGGGACCCTAACAAGCGTTAATGGCTCTGAGGTAGTACAGCGGACTTGTGATTGAAGACGCACGAGTTCGATTCCGTATTGCGTCATTATTTTTTTTTGTTAAAAATTAATTTACTTGCATGTGTGTTTGTATGTGTGTGCGCGCAAGTGTGTTTGCGGGTTTGTGTAAATAGTTTATTAAAAATTACTGCATTATTTATATAATGGTACTGGGCGCAGTCAATATAAAAATTTAAACAAATAAAAATTAGGTTTTCTTTCCATTTTCGAATAGCGATCTCCCTCAGCCTGTCTGAGTGATGGGTGTGTATTTGTTGGTATCCAGTCATTTCCTCCCCAGTGATTTCCTCCCCCGTCTTTTCCCTCCAGTCATTTCCCCCAGATTATTTCCTCCCTGGGATAGATCCTCCCGAGTAAATTCCCCCTTGTCGCAATTTCATCCCCTGGGTTATTTCGCCCCATGACTTATCTTCCCGAGAAAATTCCCCCCCTGTCGCAATTTCATCCACGGGATTATGTGCCCCCAGGACTTTTCCTCCCCACAAAATTCCCCCATGTCGTAATTTCATCCTCGGGATTATTTACCCCAGTGACCCAGGAGAAAATTCCCAGGTACACAGACACATAGTAAATATCTCATGTTTGCGCCCACGGGCTCGGCTCCGCGCGACGGGGGTGGACTCCATGCATCTCTCTGGCTGGGCGACAAAGTTGCCTAACCCTTTTTCTTATCTTTTTTTCTTGTTTCTGTCTTAATGGTCCTTTCACCTATATTCTTATCACACATAAATTTCCCCACTAAACTGTGCAGTTTTGACTCCCTCTCTTCTGCCTTACCGGACTTTCCCTGTCTTCTTTTTCCACATCATTTCTTCTTTTTCTACCCTTCTTTTTCTCTGTGGCCTTCTCTTGGCCCACTGCGTTTGCTGTGCAGGGCAACCCGTGTCGGGGGAGAATGGGATCCTGGAGGTTGAGGTCACTGAGGGACTGCGATCCCTCACACTAACACACCTCTTTGGCCCGGACTTCTCCTAGATGGGGAGGCTGGCGTGGCCCGCGTCAGTCAAGCGGCTGGTCGTGTATTGCCCTAGCTCTGCTAGAAGGTTGCGGCTCATGGGCCAAACTTGAAAAAAACCGTAGTGGCAGTGCGTGATTGTCTGGGTGTATATCCCCCCTGTAGCCCTGGTGCGCTCCCTTGCTGGATTTTCCGCTTGGACGCATCCCCTTGTTGGACTCCGTGGTGGGAGGGGAGCAGGGGGGATGAATTAACAAATAATTAACATGGCATCAAACCAAAAAAAAAAAAACGACTGCACGATGACGGACTGGACACGGACACGGACAGTGACATGGAGACGAGACAAACAGCTTGTGCATCGGGGGTGGAAGGGGCCTGGCCTCCTTTTTTGGTTGTGGAGGGGGCGGATCCGGCTATGCCACTAGGCAAGCTGTCTCCGTTCGCCATCCAGAAGGGTTTCCAATCCGTCTGCACAGTCGGGTTCAAAGATGTGAAAAAACTGAGATCTGGGGCCTACCTGGTGGAGTGCTCAACCAAAAGGGCATCGGATTGTCTTCTAAAGAGGAATTTGACTGTATTTGTTGACAGACAAATCAAAGTTTCTGTGCATGGACGGTTGAATTCCTCCAAAGGAGTCATCCGATGTCAGGATTTGATCGACATGTCGGAATTGGAAATCCAAGATGAGCTCTCCAGCCGGGGGGTCACAGCAGTCCAGCGGGTCTATGTCACCAAAGGACCCCAACGTGTCCCCATCAACACACTTTTTGTGACCTTCGCTATGGTCAAGTTGCCGGAGTCACTCAAGGTGGGGTACCTTAGGGTGAAGGTGACATCGTTCATACCGTCACCGTTGCGATGCTACCGCTGCCAAAGGTTTGGTCACGGTAGCAAGACCTGTAAAAGCAAAGAAATATGTCGTGATTGTGCTAAAGACAAACATGAAAACGAATGCAAACATCCGATTTGCTGCGTGAATTGCGCCGGGAATCATTCTTCCAACTCCAAAGATTGTCCTCAGTGGCAGTTGGAGATGGAAATCCAAAAGGTGCGGGCCACTGAGAGTTGCTCCTTCGGAGACGCAAGGAAAAAAGTACTTGAAAGTAGGCCGGTTCTTAAAGAGAGGTCCTTTGCGTCTGTGGCGGGTTCCACATCTCATGTGGAAGATGTGGAACCTAGCGCAGACCCGTCAATGGACACTGCCATGAATAAAATGACGCAGATCTTGGAAACGTTGTGCAGACGGATAGCTGCTCTAGAAAAAATGCTCACGTGGTTTGCTCAAAAGGGGGGTTCTCCAGCCCCACCGATTACACTGGAGAACGTGCCAACGGGCACGTCCCCAACCGTCACCCACAACACACAGATGGCCGTGTCTAAAGCCGTCACACCTGCTGCAAAGGAGGCTAGGCCTCAGGCCGCCGCACCAGCAGCGACCGGTTTTAGCGACCGGTTTTAGCGACCGGGTAGTTGCTGAGGCGGCAAAGATTCTAGTTGCTCAGCAGAAGAGCATCAGAGGAGGAGAGGGAAAGGTTGTAAGGGGTGAGGGGGAGAGGGAAGATATAAAGTCTGGTGCTAGGGAGAAAGGGAGGAAGTCGGCTGGCAGTTCGGGTTCCTGGGCTTTGACGAAAAATCAAAGGCCCGGACCCCTTTCTTCCAAGCACCATCAGCCTCTCGAAACGGAGAACCGTTTCGGGGGTTAATGGACCATGAAGAGATGGACGAGGGTCCGAAAAGCTAAAGAGACGTAATTGTGCTCTCAGAGATGAAAATTGTAGCATTCTTTTACTTCATTTTTATGGCCATTTTACAATGGAATATCCGAGGGATAAGGGCAAATTATGAGGAGCTCTGCTGCCTGCTGACGGAGCATCAACCTGAGGTGTTAGCCATTCAGGAAACTCTCCTGTCAGAGAAACATCTTATAGATATTACTGGTTTTTCGTCTCTAGATTGTACATCTTCTAGAGGCGTTTCACTCTTTATTCATAGAAACGTCCCAGTTAACCCAATTTCACTTAATACAAGTTTACCAGCAGTTGCAGCTAGAGTATCTCCTTTTAAATCCCTCACAGTTTGTTCTATATATTTGAACACATCAATAAATGAAAATAAAAGTGAACTTGAGAATTTGATGCAACAGTTACCTACCCCTCTTTTGTTGTTGGGAGATTTCAATGGACGCTCTCCCCTGTGGGGTAGCGATCGTACCGATTCTCAGGGGAAAATAATTGAAGACATTTTAGACTCGTTGCACCTAGTAACTTTGAACGAGGGTGCTCCAACTTTTTCCTGTTCAAGAACCACTTCTTTGTCCCACATTGATATATCGATCTGTGATCCCTCCCTACTTTTGGATTTTAAATGGACAGTCTTAGAAGATCTCTATGGCAGCGACCATTTTCCGGTTTTATTAAAACATGATTCAGACAACCTTGAGCAAACTCATGGCAGGTGGAAACTGAAACAAGCTAACTGGAGTCTGTTTTCTAACCTGTCTGAGGTTCAGTTACGTTCTAAGAAACAGGATTTTTCGAATGCCATAGATCCAGTACAGCTCTACACTGACATATTTATAAACAGTGCCAAGGAGTCCATCCTGCAAACTTCATCAAAACCGTATACAATTAAAAATACCTGGTTTGATGATGAATGTAAAAAACTTCAGCAAGTCCGTAAAAAAGCTTTAAGAATGATGTATCTGCATCCAAGTTCTGAAAATAAACAGAACCACCAACGTTTGCGAGCCCAATGCCGACAGCTCTTCAAAAGTAACAGAAGAGAATCGTGGAGAGGTTTCTGTTCACGCTAGAAAGCGAAACTGTCGAAGGTTTGGAAAGTGGTCCGCAAACTCAAAAATAAAAGTAACAAATAGGTCAGCCCATGCCTTACTGTGCAGGGGGACGTAATCGGAGATAAAAAAAACTAGTAGCTGATCTTTTGGCCTCTTCTTTTGCTGCAAATTCTTCTTCTGAAAATTATTCTTTCTCTTTTCAAACAATTTGTTACACTCAATTCGATGTTGGTGTTCTTCTATCAGTAGTTGATTCAGCCCCAATGCTTGAATTCTCCTGATAGGTGTAAACTCGGATTCGTTTATCCACGCAACCCGTTCAATCAGCATACAAGTCACAGAGTCGACGTATGAAGTTTTCCACTTTTATTCAGCACACATCAACAACTGCATACAATCGCCTTTTCGGCAGGGCTGAGCCGGAGTAGCCACATTGTCCCGTAGCAGCTCTGCAAGGTCTCCATCGGGAAACGGCAATGGATCCTCCTCCACAACTTCGCGGCGTTGGGTTGTGGCAGGACTCCATTTTGAATCGGGGTCGTCGGGTCGTCTCGCGCCGTCGATATTCCCGATCATCAAATCGTATAGCGGCTTCTTCAGGCAAACCGCTTCTACTTCGCCTATGTAGAAAGGAGTGCTGACTTGAATCTTCGCAACTGGCGCTCTCACACATTTGCTGTCGGCCATGAGTGTCCATTTAAAATCGCCAGTGAACTGTTCTTTAGCGATTAGGTCTTCTTTGACGATGACCCCACTGCAGCCAGAGTCTCTTAGGACAGTCACCACATGATTTCCGACGCGTCCCTTTGAAACAGGCATGTTCTGGATGGTCACAGCTGCGCTAGCGACGACGGGGATGGATTTCCCGTTGGCAAGGAGGAGTTGGCCATCGGTCATGCACTCTTGCACGTCCGCAGGCGAACTTGTTTTTTCCAACCAAGTTCCAGTCATTCGCCGAAAAAGGCAATTACCGAAGTCGAACGAAGCTCTCCGAGTCGAGCGAAGCTATCCGATGTGTTACAAACGAATGCTGGCAGGACTACGTGAAACCACAGGCTGGGAAGTCTCGTCTTTCGTAGGCCTCAATTACATACTATACTACGTACGTATGTAGGAGGCCCACGAGTTTACAAAGACGAAAGAAAAGACTTCAGAGCCTGTGGTGAAACATCCGTGCATACAAATTGCCGCTGTTGCTTCTAGATCTAATTCTATTTCGATCTGCACAGCTTCAAGCTGTAAGTCAAGTCGAGATTCGCATTTTGAAACAGTTAGTATTATTATTATTTTATGATGATCAATATACTGACACAATTAGTGTGACGACACGGGTTTCAGCACATAACAGAGAGAGCTATATTTTGTGCGAAGTTGCACTTCTCTACTGGGTAGTGTACATAGATAGCTTGACCGTTTTCTTTATTGCGTATGGAAGATGCAGTGTCTCTAAGTCCACGTGCTTAACGGAGGAAATAAGGGTATGTTGAATTAGAAGTGGGGTACTGAACGAGAGCTCGACCAAGTTACCTGTGGCCTGGGTTGCGTTTAGTAAGGCAGAGTCGATGTAACGCTTTTTGCGAGAGGTCAGCTTTAGTCAGAAAAGTAACCTTGTGACTGTGTGTCAGACGAGTATTAGGTTTTTCCTTTCTGAAAGGGTGTTGTAATCGTGTGTTCGAACCACCCAAGATCTTACACCCTTGTCGGGGTAAGAATGTCTAAAGACTGTAGAAGGAGGAGTGTAATCGCCATTTATTGGAGATAAATGTAGGATTCTTTCCTAAGGTTGTGTAGTCCTCTATTGGGCACCTGCCAAGGCTCAAGGTCTTTTAAAGAATTGAGATGTCCTTGTGTGAATAACTAGCAAATAGCCAAAAACGAATTAACTCTCAGACTAACCAGTGTGTTGTACTGTGTTGTGGTGTGCTGTGTTGGGGAGGTGTGTCACAGGCCGAGACCTAAACGGTGAGTAAAACCCTGTAATTCATTTCCTCAGTGGCGAGCGCTTCGAGACTGCGTACGCGAATGAATGATGATGAATGAGGGGGAAAGGGGATGTATTTTGATGAATAATGATTTATTGATTTTGTATGGTTTTCATATCATTTTCTTGTTATATGCATAAACGGGAAATGTCGTTGCTGTTGTTGCTAAAGTGGGTCAAAGGTGACGATGAGGAATGCATGTTAAAGAGAGAGAGAAAGAGGGGGGGGATGTATGTAAGGGGAGAGAGATAATTGTACTATGCTGGAGAGGAGGTGAAGAAAGTGATGGATATGAGGAGAGCATGTTAATATTATAGTACGATAAGATAATATGAATGAAGGGAGATAATCATGATGTAGTATAACAGTTGAGAGGGGTGATGAGGATGGAGATGAGGATGGAATGAATTGGGACTGTGTGATTGAAGTGTGGTCGCATGATCATGTATATTTGTATAAACGACTGTGCTTATGGAAGAGATTGATTATTGGTATTAAGAGTTGCATTATATTATTGAGATGTACGTATGGCATCCTGTGTTATTATTATTGTTATTGTTATTATGTATAACCAGGTCAAGATGGCGGACGGCGGAAGGCGTATTATGTTATGTAGTATTTGAGTTTTGTAGGCAGACTGTTAAGACTATATATTTGTCTACAGGTTTGGGCTGTATTATGCTGTTTTGATACTTTGCTGATGTAGTTGTTTCTCCACTCCACCGCTACCGTTGTGCCGGTTGTGCATATGTGCTGTAACCTCTGCCTCTACAGCTGAGAAGTGTGGACGTTGACTTCGCCACCACCGCCCCGTCTTGCTTCGGGATTGTGGGCGTCGCCATTTACTACAGGAACTTCACGCACCACACCCACGCACACACAGATTTGCACAACACACACATAAAAACATACTTCATTTATTTAATATAATCATTTCATCATTGGAGTGAATAACTGCTTAGCTCCTACTGAGCTCTTAACTGACATTTCATGAACAGTGCTTCTGATCTGCAAGCTAGCTTGGACAATATTTCGAATATAATAAGATTTGCAGCTCCATTCTTCATCTGGAATTTTAGTATTTTGAATTGATTGTTTATTAATATTTTGCTGTACATTGTTGTGGGAAAATCTGTTGATGTTTAGTTCTGTTTTGGGTTAAACAAGGGCGGTAATTGTTAGTTAATACTGGGGTGGGGGTCTTGATAGGGGTGGAGGGTGGTTTAGTACCCCATTGTCCTGTGTATGTGTGTTTAATTGTTGAATAAAAGAGTGTGACTGTTATTCTGGCATTTTTGTGTTAGTTTATTTTGTTTGAGTTTCTATCTCCCCACTCGTTGCTGAGCTGACGTCGCGGAACCCGCTCGGGTGACGTGACAATTAGTAATAAAGAGTAAAAGTAATACATAACACATAATGCACACATACAACGATTTCACATCTATATCAACAATAAAACCATGACAAAATTTCAAAGCGCTATGGATACGTTGATGTCCCTTCAGCACAACAAGGCAAAGCAAGTTTATAATAGTCTCAAAAAACAGTGACATTTTTATTATTTAACTAATATTATTCTTTTTAACTGATACAGTAAATTTGTTATATGTATTTCAATTATATGTATTTTAATGAGAAACACGTATAAAAAAAATGTTGCGTGGCAGGCGGAAATTTCCATAAATCATCTGAAAACTTTGGTAAATCTATAAGAAAAAAATACCCAGTAACACCATCTGAATATTTCGGGTTACACCCAACTTCAGCAAAAACAAACAAAACGTCACTGACCATATTTACACCATTGAGCACGCACAGCAGCACACTATTCTTTTCTTTCTTTTTTTTAAAGGTAGGAATAATAATAATAATAATTTTAAAAACAAATAATAATAATAACAAACAAATAATAATAATAATAATAATAATGATAATAATAATAATAATAATAATAATAATAATAATAATAATAATAATAATAATAATAATAATAATAATAACAAACAAAACAAATAAATAAATTAAAGATTTAACTAAATAACTATCTACTACTACTACTACTACTACTACTACTACTACTACTACTACTAGCAAAGTTGTGGTCTTGATTTTGTGGTCCTGATTCGGCTGTTTGCAGTCCGCTGGACCCTGTAAGCAATGAATAACCAATTAGCTATTAATTTAACTCTGATCTCGAGTTGTCTTGATTTTGTGGTCATGCTTCGGCTCTTTGAAGTCCGCTGGACCCTGTAAGCAATGAATAACTAACAATTACTTGAACTCTGATCTCGAGTTATAAAAAAAAAAATTCGCTTAGCCTACTCGTCCTTCTCCGGAAATTTAAAGATTCAAATATTATAAAGTATCGGTCTAAATATTATTAATTAGAATAGATATAGTTTATACATTTATTTACGTATAAAACAAACACTACAGGTCTAATGTAAATTAAGCCTATGGTTACTGTATAACAGTGTCTACTTGGTTCTAGGCAGGAAATTGGGAATACTATTATTAGCCTACTGCTGAGAACTAACAAAATGCAAATCAAGGAACGCAACTATTAAATATGGTCGATAATAACAAAGTATACCGTTGCGAAATGCAAATCTGTGTAAATCGAACAGCATTAGAAGCAACAGCGATCATTTTTAATGTCAACTAGTCGTAGTTATGCAAGCATCATTTCGTAACACCTCGGAGAGCTTCGTTCGACTTCGGTGATTGCCTTTTTGGGCGAATGACTGGAACTAGGTTGGAAAAAACAAGTTTGCCGTCCGCAGGAGTAGCTGTGCGCTCGGTCTCACTCAGAAGAATGACGCTCCCGCCGCACACTTGATGGTCAGATCTACTGGTTTGCCGTTGATTGGAAAAACGCCTCTGTCAGTTGCCCGCCTTTGCTATGTCCGTATTGCTCCGCTGTCCGCTACTTTTGTTTTGAGGACAGTTAGCCGCTCTGTGGTCTGTAGCGTTGCAGGTGAAACAACCTCTTGAATGTCCTTCCCTGGGAGGTGGCGTGGAATCCGTCTGTCTCTGGCTCGTCTGACTTCCCTGGATCTGGTTCCCATGGTTTACAGTCTTCTGAAATGTTTACGTCGCCTTGGCTGGCCCCAGGGTCTTCCCATGAGCGATGAGATATCTTTCAGCAGCCTCAGTCACATCTTTAAGCGCCTGCAGCTTTTGTAATTCTAAGTGGGTCGCTAGGTCCTTGTGACAGGCATTGAGAAATTGTTCCTTCACGATCAGGTCATGGAGACTGTCGTAAGACTTCCTTTCGCCTGATAATTCCACCCACTTGTGTAGATATGACGACAGACGCTCCACAAAGTGCTTTGGCGTCTCGTCTGACTTAGGCCGGCATTCACGGAAGCGTTTACGGTAGCCTTTCTCTGTAAAGTTGCAGCACTGCAATAGGGCCTCTTTCAAGAGGTCGTAGTCTTTAGCATCAGTGTTCGACAATCTGGTGTAGACGTCGAGTGCTTGCCCCGTCAGAAGTGCACTTAGCCAAATTGCCCAGTCTTGAGGTTGCCAGTTAGAGCTTTCGGCGAACCTTTCGAATCTCGCCAGATAGCTGTCGATCTGGTCCTTCCCGTCGACGAACGCTGGTAATTTTGGAGCTTTGTTGTCGCTGATGACTTGTGGAGCGTTGTGCTGTTGCTGGATGCGCGCCAACTCTAGCTGGTACTGACGCTCGCCTTCAAGACGCTTCAGCTCGAACTCTCTTTCTTCTCGGCGTCGCTGCTCCTCTATTTCTCTTTCTTCACGACGTCGTTGCTCTTCGTTTTCTTGCCGCTGCTGTTCAATTTCTAGACGCTTCTGTTCTAATTCTATTTCTTCTCGGCGACGCTGTTCTTCCATTTCTAGACGCTTCTCTTCTAATTCTCTTTCTTCGCGCCGTCGCTGTTCCTCTAATTCTCTTTGTTCACGGTGACGCTGCTCTTCTACTTCTCGTTCTTGTATTCTCTCCTGGGACTTGACGTACTCCGTCAGCTGTTTGCCTTTTAGATTCAGTTCAATCCCTCTCTGCCAGAAGTCAGTCATCTTGATGCTTTTCTGGAAAGTTCTTTTTCTAGAAAGTTCTTGACTGTAAAGTTCTTTTTCTGGAAAGTTCTTGACTGTGCTGTACCTTGCTAGACTGTTCTAGAACAGCACGCTTTCTGCAGTAGCGCTGATGCTTACCACTAGTCGCTTTCGCTGACGCAGGCCCCGCTGTCCTCGTCGTATGCGACGCTGCACCACGCTGGTGTTGATGTATACGCTCCTGTGCTCAAGTAGACGCGACGTCCGCTAGTCGCTCTCTCTAATACTGGCGATGTAGCTCCGAGACTGTCCTTCGACGTAGTCTTGCGGCAGCCACGTAGTCCCGGTTTGTTGTTTGCTCACGAAGCAACTCTTCAGCGACTACACGCCCATTGCAGTCAACCCGAACCTATCGGGGATGTTGTCCCAGTGTGTTGGCCCCTCCCGATGCAACGTTGGCGGCTACCCTTGATGACTGCCTCTCGTAACATTGACTCGCTAGTTGTAGC
Organism: Oncomelania hupensis; assembly: GCA_036898135.1. NCBI lineage: Eukaryota > Metazoa > Mollusca > Gastropoda > Littorinimorpha > Pomatiopsidae > Oncomelania > Oncomelania hupensis. Next base: position 50,173 of record JBAHVR010000124.1, read on the forward strand.
AGTTGAACCCTTGGCTATGACGTGGATCGGCGGCTTGGCCCCCAACAATGTTACACTCAATTCGATGTTGGTGTTTTTCTATCAGTATTTGATTCAGCCCCAATGCTTGAATTCTCCTGATAGGTGTAAACTCGGATTCGTTTATCCACGCAACCCGTTCAATCAGCATACAAGTCACAGAGTCGACGTATGAAGTTTTCCACTTTTATTCAGCACACATCAACAACTGCATACAATCGCCTTTTCACACTTTTACACCAACGAAAATTATCAACGTTATACAAAGTTTCTTCTAACAACAATGCAAACTCAAATCAAAGATAAATAAACTCTATTATTGAATACTTTGCAAAGCGAAACGATTAGATCTATCGTGCACGTTTCAGACATACTATCCTTCGCGTTACAACGTAACACAATTAAAGCAAGTAAAGAGAAACAACGGTTAAATTTTACCTCTGACAATTTTCAAGATTACAACATTTCGTTCTCATTAGTCGAGCTTGACGATGCAATTAACAAAAGTGCAGATTCAGCAGTTGGACCGGATGATGTACATTATGATTTTCTACGACATTTAACAAGGTACTCACGGTCTCAACTGCTGGGCAACTTCAATCAGATTTGGATCACTGGCACCTTTCCTCCCTCTTGGAGAAAGGCCATTATTGTACCCATTCCTAAACCTGGCAAAGACCATACTAATCCAACAAACTATAGACCAATAGCCTTAACGTCTTGCTTAAGTAAGACGCTGGAAAGAATGGTTTATTCCCGTTTACTGTGGTATCTGGAAACCAATAATATCTTATCCAACACTCAGTGTGGCTTTTGAAGTGGTCGAAGTACTGTTGACCACCTGGTGCGACTGGACACTTTTATCCGTAACGCGTTCGTCCAGGGTGAACATGTCGTTGCCATCATGTTTGATTTGGAAAAAACCTATGATACCACATGGAAATATGGCATACTTTCAGATTTACAAGAAATGGGTTTGAAGGGACATTTACCTCTGTTTATATCCAATTTTCTAACGGACAGAATTTTTCAGGTTAAAGTTCGGGGATCTTTGTAAGATACGAGGGAACAGGAGATAGGAGTGCCTCAGGGTAGCATCTTGTCTCCCTTGCTGTTTAATATTAAAATAAATAATATTGTTCGTTCCGTTAAACGGGGAATTGACAATTCTTTGTTTGTTGACGATTTTGCGTTAGTAGCCAAAGTTAAAACCTTGGCATCTGCAGAACGTCAGCTACAGTTATGTGTCAAGGCCGTTGAAGACTGGGTTTTACAAAATGGTTTTACCATTTCTGAAGCAAAGACTGAATGTATTCACTTTTCCAAGCACCAGGGAATTATTCAAGATCCTAATATTACCCTCAATAAAACTCCAATAAAGGCGGTCCAACAAGTCAAATTTTTGGGTGTTATTTTTTATCAAAAGCAGTGGTACAGATTGGGGTGCTGACAAGAAAACTTTACTGCTGTTATATCGTTCTTTAATTAGATCCAAGTTAGACTATGGTTGCATTGTTTATGGTTCTGCTAGAAAATCTTATCTTAAGATGTTAGATCCAGTTGCTTATCAGGCACTACGCATTGCTTTGCGTTTCGCACCTCCCCTTGTGAAAGCCTTTATGTGGAAGCTAACGAACCCCCGCTGGAGCTGAGACGTACAAATTGGCACTGAATTACTATTTAACATTAAAAACTGATCCCATGAACCCCGCTTATGACTGTGTTTTCAACCCAGATTTTGTTCAGAAATTTGAAGCCAAACCTAACACAATACCTCCGTTTGGCATCAGAATGCAGGCTCATTTGGAAAAAGCAGACATTGATGTTGCTTCCATCAACGACGATGAACTTCGGACTGAAGCTCCCCCATGGAAATTATGTACCCCAAACATTAATTGGCAGTTGTCCACTTTCCTCAAAAACAATACATCTGAAACCGTATATAACCAACTTTATTTAGAACAGTGTGCTTTATACCCAGGATATGAAAAACCTTTTACAGACGGGTCAAAGAAAGGAGATTCAGTTGCTGCTGCGTCGGTCTCTGGGAGACACTTAGATCAGCCTTTGCAACAACGTTTTCCTGATATTTGTTCTGTTTATACAGCTGAGCTCAAGGCAATTCATCTGGCTGTGAGACAGGTTTATCAATCCAAAAGAACCTCGTTTTTAATCATGTCCGATTCATTGTCAGCACTCCAAGCTCTTTCCACGAGAAAGATATCACACCCTTTTCTGGCAGAGATCCATGACCTCCATACACAACTTGTTTCTGAGGGTAAAAAGATAGTTTTTATGTGGGTCCCTGGTCACATGGGCATCCGCGGCAACATTGCAGTGGACAAAGCGGCTAAAGATGCTCTGCATCTCGATTTCCCTCCAGAGATTTTCCAGTTTGTGCCCTATTCTGACCTACGTTGTATGACTGGATCTTATTGTAAACGACTGTGGCAGACTGACTGGTCTAACCATATCAACAACAAATTATTTCAAATTCTTCCCGATTTGTCCGCTTCTTTGCCTACCGGACAGCCGTCAGCACCATGGTCCAGTGGTGTGAGGAAAACTTCCTCCTCCTGAACGTCAGTAAGACTAAAGAAATGATAGTCGACTTCAGGAGAGGTCCAGCCGCCCATGCCCCCCTGCTGATAAACAACGAGCAAGTAGAGGTTGTCACCCAGTACAAGTATCTGGGAACCATCTTGGACAACAAGCTAGACTGGACAGAGAACACGACACTGCTGGTGAAGAAAGGCAACCAGCGTATCCACTTCCTCAAGAAACTGCGGTCGTTCGACGTCCAGAAGGCTGTCCTGCAGACCTTCTTCCAGGGCGTAGTGCAGAGCATCATCACGTTTAACAGCCTGTGCTTTCAGGGCAGCCTGAAAGCATGTGATTTAAACAGGCTGATGAAGTTGACCAAGACTTCCAGCAGCGTGATTGGGGCCCCAGTCACTGATCTCATAACACTGTACGAAATGAAGGTGCTGAGGCGTGTCAGGGCCGTCATGGCAGACCCCACCCACCCCCTTCACAACGAGTTCGCCTCACACCAGTCGACTCGGGGTACGTCGGAGAGATTTCGCAGTGTGAAGGCCAGAACAGAGCGCTACAAGAACTCTTTTGTGCCCACTGCCATCAGGGTGTACAATCAACACCACTAGACATCAGGGACATTCTCTCCGTGCTGTGGCCAGTTGGGCCCCACATCGGTTCCAAGTGTGGAAAAGAACTGTGGTGATGAGTTGGGGGGGGGGATGAAGATGGACAAACGGAATATATTATTGTCAATGTAGTGATGGGTTGTAGCATGAGTGGTCTGTCTGTGCGCGTGCGGGTGCTGTTGTTGGGTGTGGCGGTGTGTCCGTGTGGAGGGGGGGTGTGTGGCGTGGCAGGAGTGGGCGCGTGCTTGCGTTCACGTGTATGGATGTTGAGTTGGGGGGATGTTGTGATGGGGATGTTGTGATGGGGATGTTGTGAGGGGGGATGTTGTGATGGGTGTGTGTGTTGTGTGTGTGTGTGTGTGTGTGTGTGTGTGTGTGTGGGTGTGTGTGTGTGTGTGTGTGGGGTGACGGCATTTTGTCTTCTTGTCTTTTTGTTGTTTCTTTGGGCGCTGGAAGCCATTTTTCCAGTTTGTAACGACTTGGACAATAAAGTTTACTGTTTACTGTTTACTGTTTAACTTTGCATCCACTCGCAAAGAAGAAACAGTTTTGTCTCGCCTTCATATTGGGCATACTTATGTCACCCACAGTGTCCTTTTAAAAGGAGAAGAACCACCATGGTGCTTTGCATGTGATCAATCCTTTTCCGTTCACCATTTCATGTCTGAGTTTGCTGATCTGATTGAGGAAAGAGAAACATATTTTGGTTCAATACCTTTCAAAGAGATTTGTAAAGTATGTAATGTCAACATCTGTTTCAATTTTTACACGATGTTGGTTTGTTTTATCGCATATAAATCATATCGACATGTTTTGTTTAGTTTGGATTTTATTGATAGGACTGAATTCAGTGATTTGATTGAAGAAAAAGGACATTTTTTTAATACATCAGTTTTAAAGAAGACTTTTAAAGAGGTGTCATGTGAAAGTTTGTTTGAGTATTTAAGAGTAACAGGCTTGTTTTTTAAGATTTGAAACATTTTATAATATTTTAAGATAACATCTGTCTGATCCTGATTTGGCTCGGAAGAGTCCACTGGACCTAAAGCAATAACCATGTCATGTAATGTAATCTTATGTTTCTTCTGAATCAAACATAAAACATGACACACACACCAGTTTGCTCACAGACACACGATTATGTGCACTGTAAAATGGGGGCACAAACACAAACATCTTATACCAAGTCTAAAAATTACTGTATTTAAAACTGAAACTATTTACTGCAGTCAAAATTGAATAGTATATGCGATTGCACACTAGAATCCCATTCGGTCATATTGGTTGTCGGCGTACCGTTCTACCACTGTGTTCAGTCTTGCATCCCTGTCTGTGTATTGTTTTTTCACCGGCGGCTCCAGGCCTGTCATTGCATGGGTAATTCACATTTTGCTAAGAGCCTCCTCTCGCACAAGAATTTGTATTAATTTCCAGAGGTCTGGATGGTGACATGTTATGTTGCTTGCCAAGCGTGTGTGGGAACCCTCTACCAATTTCTATGTGTGTCACCTTTGCCATATTGTTGCGATTTTGAAGCAATGACTTTTGAAAATTTAAATTGAAATGAGAAATTGGATACAGAAATAGTGAGTGCAGTGAGCTATGTTCATTCTCAGTGATTTTCAGTGATCACTAAAAAAATCTCGTCAACACAACAAACAACAATATTTTGATTGAGATGGTAATGAGAGTGAGGAATAACTGGGGAGTAAAAAATGGGGGAAAGTGACTTTGAGGATGAAATTGATAACAGGGGAAAATAACCAGGTAGTAAAAAAAATGGGGGGGGGGGAAGTGACTATGGGGATGAAGTTGAGAATGGGGGGGGGAATAACCAGGGAGTAAAAAAAATGGGGGGAAGTGACTATGGGGATGAAAATGAGAATGGGGGGAAATAACCAGGGAGTAAGTTTCCTTAGGGAGAATTGACCAGGAGGGAAATTGACGGGAGGAAATGACCGGGGAGGAAATGAACGGGGGAGGGGGGGGGGGGGAACTGACAGCAAATCGTATTTGTTGTGTGTGTTTGTTTGAGTGATGGATGTGTATTTGTTGTGGGTGTGTTTGTTTGATTGATGGATGTGTATTTATTGTGAGTGTGTGTGGATAAGACAGGTGAGCGTGTATGTTGGTAAAGATCATACCGAGAATGCATTTCAAGATTACCTGGGTGCATGAGGAAATGTGTGTTTATGTGTCTGGGTGAATGTATATACTGTAAAAAACCTCTGATTATTTATAGTGCAACAGCAGTGCGCATGCTCACAGGAGGAGTTAGTAAAGTTTGTGTGTCAAGGCTAGCTTAGTGAGTAAGAAAATACTAAACACATGCAGTATTTTATTTACTACAAACCCAGCTTAATGTGGGCTTGCATGGTGTTGTATAGGGAATGAATGCTTTGTAAAGTGTTTCAGTCTGATATGCCTGAAATAATTTAAGAAGGGTTGTAATTTTTTGCTGTTTAAAGGGCATATTTTATTTAAATTCCATTCACCTCCGTCCTTTAAACAAAGAGGCAAGAAATATGCATATAAATTAGCAAATAAAGAAATTACAGAGCACTTTGGCGTGCTTTTAAAAAGCTAATAAAATAGCATATATTGTAATACTTAAACCCCTGGCGTATAACTCCCAATAATACTATCTCTTTTTGAATGCAAACCTAGCTTGCTTATGATTATTATTTTCCTTGCTTACTCTAATTGGCATGCCATTCTCTCTCCCCCTCTCTCTCTCATAACCACTCTCTCTCTCTCTCTCTCTCTCTATGTTTAACCTTTGGTAGGAGAGTGTAACTTTACTGAGGTCCAGTTGGAGTACTACGCATTAGTAAAAGATTGCAGAGAATAAAAAAAATCGTGACCATAGTGTCAAAGTGATGTCAGTGTTGGCTACATGAAAACATCAAGTGAAACACAGAGAGAGAGAGAGAGACAGAGAGAGAGAGAGAGAGAGAGAGAGAGAGAGAGAGAGAGAGAGAGAGAGAGAGAGAGAGTAATGCAAAATATACAATTCCTTAAAAGCATGTAATAATACGGTTTGTTCAGAGATGAGCAAAACATAATGCAGAATATACATTTCTTGTAAATTATTTTTATTATAAGGTTTGATCAAGGTTTTCAGGTTCGTAACCAAAAAGGCTTTTTAGTTTATCCAAAAAAAAAAGGGAGTGCAGTATTGTTTATGGTTAATAATTACATTTAAAGTACATGAACGGCACAACCCACTTCATTGAACATATCATAAGACATAAGAGATTTATTCGTCCAAGAGTACATATTGGAAAAATTGCTTCCAGACGTGCAAAACAGCAATAATAATAAGATACCGACAATGATAATGACGATACATAAACGATTGTATGACGACAGTAAAGACGATGATGATGACGACGACGAGAATGATTATGATGACGACGATGAGAGATTATGATGACGAAGACATGTGATGACGATGATGATAATGATGATAATGATGATGACGACGACTTGATGATAATGAACGACGTCATATATCCGGTTCATTTCAGAGGTCAGATCAGCGAATTCACTCACAAGTCTTTAATGACTGGGCTGATCGAGCTGCAAAACATGGTGCCGAAAACAATAATGTAGTAAAGTTAAATATATCATTGTCAGTTAAAGAGATGCAAGTTATAACTAAAAAGGAAGTTAAAAAGAAATGTTATTTTAATCTCCTATTTGAGCAACATAATGGAATCCCCAGGTCTATAGTGACGATAGCTTATAGAATATATATAAAGTCTATAAGAACTAAATATTGTAAAAATATCAAACGTGTATGTAATGAAATGTTTTCTTTGAAACATATTATATTTCAATGCAATCAATTGCGTGATAGTCTACATAACAATATGTCAGATTTGGACAATATTAGTTTTGATGTTTGCATTAGTGTAGCGAAAACGCTTATTGGTTCTCCAATAGGTCAGTATCTATGATAACTTGATGTTTAACAACTTTTTTGTGTCTTATCATTTCGGTGAAAAAAACATCAAAATCAAACATCACAAGACAATATTTGTATTTATTTATATATGTATATGTGTGTATGTACGTATATATATATATATATATATATATATATATATATATATATATATATATATATATATATATATATATATATATATATATATATATATATATATATATATATATATATATATATATATATATGTATACATATGTGTATATATTATATATATACATTTTTTTCCCTTGAGTCATTTGTAATTAATTCTTACCACTTTTTCTGAATATTCCGTGTAATTATTTACTAAACCTTATTATTTTTAATTAATAATTATATTATTTTCTAAAATTGTATTCTGCTTTATTTATATGCAACTATCAATTGCATGTCACTTAATTATAATGTAGAATTTGTTATACAGGGCGGGATTATATAAGCTCGCAGCCTTGTTGCCTATCCTGTAAATCATTGTTTGTTATGATGTGTTTTCCTTGAATAAAACATTTGTTTATACCAAGTCATGCAGTGCCATAAGATATATAATAATAATGGTATTGGATACATTCAATCCACATATAATAATAATAATAATAATAATAATAATAATAATAATAATAATAATAATAATAATAATAATAATAATATAGTACTGGATGCCATAAATCACAATTTTCAAATTAAATTCCTTTTCCAACTCGTCTTCTAATAGTGATTTTATTGCCTTTACACCAGATGTTTCAGTGATAACTGTGTGCTTGCTGTGTACATGAGAGTGTGTGTAGCATGTGAGCATGTATGTTTGGAGACTAATAGGTGATTTAGGGGGAAAAACGCGTATAGTGTCCAACATTGTTATTATCGTTGTTATTATTGTTATTGTTATTATTATTATTATTGTTATTGTTATTATTATTATTATTATTATTATTATTATTATTATTATTATTATTATTATTATTATTATTATTATTATTATTGTTATTATTATTATTATTATTATTATTGTTATTATTATTATTGTTGTTATTATTATTATTATTATTGTTATTGTTAGTACTATTATTATTATTATTATTATTATTATTATTATTATTATTATTATTATTATTATTATTATTATTATTGTTATTGATATTATTATTATTATTATTGTTGTTATTATTATTATTGTTATTATTATTATTATTATTATTATTATTATTATTATTATTATTATTATTATTATTATTATTATTATTATTATTATTATTTACTGTTGTTGTCGCTGTTATTATTTATTATTAACGTAATAATAATAATAATAATAATAATAATAATAATAATAATAATAATAATAATAATAATAATAATAATAATAATAATAGACCAAAATCAAAAATAGGGGAATGGGAAGTCATATAGTTAAAGTACACTATTACTCATTTACGTGAATGGTCGATAAACAATAAAGACGAGTGCATAATTAAAACAAGTTTATTACTGTGACAGTGCTAAGGACATTCATGTGCCTATGGCAGCTGACAGTACAGTATTGAACGGCATTTGATAGCAGACAAGCAAACAAACAGACAGGGTAAAATCTATCCTATCCTATCCTATCCTGTCCCATAACCCGAAGGTCGTAGGGGCACCACAGATGATCGTTTAACCAACATACTCCATCTTTCTCTGTCCTCAGCAGCCCTCATGGCTTCGCTCAGTGTCAAACCAGTCCATTCTCGAATGTTGTCCTCCCACCTCTTTTTCGGTCTCCCCCTTCTTCTACCTCCTTGCACTGTGCCTTGCAGAATGGTCTTTGCAAGGCCTGATGATCTGGTGACGTGGCCATACCATCGGAGTTTCCGTTTCTTCACCACTGTGAGCAGGTCATCGTGTTGTCCAATGGCTTGTGTGTTGGTCTGTCGGACTTCGTCGTTGGTGATGTGTTGGATATAGGAAATGCACAGAAGTCTTCTGTAGCACCTCATCTCCATGCTTTGTATTCTTCGTTGGAGATCTGCTGTGAGGGTCCATGCTTCGCAAGCATATAGGAAGATGGAGATGACCAGAGAGCGCAGCAGTCTTACTTTGGAATGTAGACTGATGGTTCTGTCTTTCCAAATGGGCTTCAACCTTGTCAGGGCAGCAGTTGTTTGTGCGATCCTGGAGAGGACTTCCTGTCGAGACCCATTGTCTGACACAATGGCTCCTAAATATTTGAAGCTGTGCACTGTGTTGAGGGATTGGCCTTGTACTTTGATGTCCGTGTTGATGCCATTGGTGTTGTTGGTCATCATTTTGGTCTTCTCTGCACTTATTTCCATTCCATAAGCTCTGGAGGTGGTGTCAAGCCTCTGTACAAGCTGTTCAAGTTCTTGTTCCTCTCCAGCCAATCCATCAATATCATCCGCAAAACGAAGATTTGAGATTGCTCTGCCCCCTATGCTGACTGTGCCTTCGTGATCTGCAAGAGCATCTGACATGATGCGCTCTAGGAAGATGTTGAAGAGTGTTGGAGAGAGTAGGCATCCTTGACGCACACCGATTGTTGTTCTGAACCAGTTCCCGATGACGCTGTTATGGAGGACTGCACTGGTAGCCTTGTCATACAGGCTTTTGATGACTTCTATAATTTTAGGGCTGATGTTGTACACTTTCATGGTTGCCCAT